>CAUYLG010070692.1:0-17786 GCA_963573385.1 Cacajao melanocephalus
AATGAGTATTTATAATGAATTAATTTGTATTAAATTTTGAATGTTGGTTGCCTATTTACTTTTTTTTGAAATTAAATTTTTTTATATTTGAAAAACTAATTGATTAAAAAAAAAAAAAAAAAAAAAAACAAACAAACAAAAAAAAAACACTAAGAAATTATAAACTAATTGAGTAAAGCAGCAGAATAGAAAATCAACAAACAAAAATCAGTAGTGTTTCTATACATCAACAACGAACTAGCCGATAATCAAGAAAGCAATCCCATCTACAACAGCTACTGAAAGATAAAATAACTAGTAATAAACTGAATCAAGGAAGTGAAAGATCGCTACAATGAAAGCTGCAAAACACTGATGAAATTGAAGAAGACACACACAAAAAGGAAAGACATATACCTCATGTTCATGGATTGGAATATATAATATTATTTAAAATGACCATAATATCCAAAGCAATTTACAGATTCAATGCAATCTCTATCAAATTACCAATGTCATTCCTCACAGAAATAGAAAAAACAGGAAGGGAGGAGCCAAGATGGCTAACTAATAACAGCTGCAGTTGGAGGCTCCCACTGAGAAGAACCAAAACAGTGGGTGAATCCTGCACCAACAACCGAGGTATCCAGGTTCTCTCATTGGGACTTGGCGGTTGGTGTGACCCATAGAGAGTGAGGAAAATCAGGGTGGTGCAACAGCCTACTTAAGAGCCATATGGGGCAAGGCAAGCTCCCACCCCCAGCTAAAGGAGGCAGTGGAAAGCCACACTTTTTCCAACAATCTGTCCAACCTACAGATCAGGGAATCCCACTCAAGAGCCCACACCACCAGGGCCTTGGGTCCCAAGCACAGAGTTGTGCAGATTCTCAGCAGCCTCTCAGCTGGAGAGTGCCTAAGACTACTGAGTTCCCAGCGGGAGGAGCAGCCATCATCACTGTGCCTGCCTGGTGCCTAAGATGACTGAGTTCCAGTGGGGCTGGGTGGTAGCCATCACTGCAACTCCAGCCTGCCATTTTTCCCCTGCTAGGGCTGGGGAGACAGACAGGTTTGAACCCAGGAGAAATTCCCCACAGCGCAGCACAATGAGCGTGGCAGATCATGGCTAGACTGCCTCTTTTTTTTTTTTTGAGACAGAGTCTCACTCTGTCACCCAGGCTGGAGTGCAGTGGCACAGTCTCCACTCATTGCAATCTCTGCTGCTGGGTTCAAGCGATTCTCCTGCTTCAGCCTCCCAAGTAGCTGGGACTACAGGCATGTGCCACCACACCTGGCTAATTTTTATATTTTTAGTAGAGATGGGGTTTCACCATGTTGGCCAGGCTGGTCTTGAACTCCTGACCTTGTGATCCACCCGCCTCGGCTTTCCAAAGTACTGGGACTACGGCCATGAGCCACAGTGCCCAGCTCAGACTGCTTCTTCAGTCAGGACTCTGACCCATCCCTACTCTCTGGGGAGGGCCTCCCTGCAGGAATTTCAGCAACTCCAGTCAGGGGTTTAGGGACAGAACTTTGATCTCCCTAGGACTGACCCTCTGGGAAGAGAGGGAACCAAACCGTGGTCACTGTGGATCAACATACTTAGTCTTTCCTTCTGCTGGTTCCGAGAAATGTGGGCAGCCCAGAAGACCGGGATCCCCCATAGCACAGCACAGTCCCTCCACCAAGGGACAGCCAGAGTGCTTCATTAAGTGGGTCCCAGAACCCGTGCCCCCTGACTGGGTGAGACACCCCCAACAGGAGTTGCCAGATACCTTATACAGGAGCATTCCTGCTGGCATCAGGTCGGTAGCCCCTGGGGACAGAGATCCCAGAGGAAGGAGCAGGCAGCCATCTTTGCTGTTCTGCAGCCTCCTTGGGTAATATCTCCAGGTGTGGGAGGGACTGAGGCAAATAGGGTTTGGAGTGAACCCCCAGCAAACAGCAGCAGCCCTACAGAAGAGGGGCCTGACTGTTAAAAGAAAAACAAACAGAAAGCAACAGCAACAACAGCATCAACAAAAAAGTCTCCACAAAAATCCCACCCAAAGGTCATCAGCCTTAAAGATTGAAGCTAGACAAACTCATGAATATGAGAAAGAATCAACAAAACATGCTGAAAACTCAAAAAGCCAGAGTACCTCCTCTTCACATGATTGCACCAACTCTCCAACAAGGGCACAAAACTAGGCAGAGGTTGAGACGGACAAATTGACAGAAGTAGGCTTCATAAGGGGGTTAATAACAAACTTTGTTGAGCTAAAGGAAAATGTTCTAACCCAAGGCAAAGAAGCTAAGAGCCATGATATTAAAGGAGCTGTTAATGAGAATACCCAGTTTAGAGAGGAACATAAATTACCTGACAAAGCTGAAAAACACAACAAAAGAACTTCACAATACAACCACAAGTATCAATAACCAAACAGACCAAATAGACTTCATGGCGGAGGTGTTATTTGAATTAGAACGAAGAAACAGAAGGATTTTGATGGGAATGACATTCTAGGTCTTTTGGGAAAAATATTTACAAAGGCTCAAAGACTCAAAAAGAAAAAGCATTTCAGGCAGAGTTAGGATTTCATGCGTGAAAATAGCAGTGTTTGATCCTGGTTTCACTTTTAAAACATCAGGACCTTCTGGGAAGCTTGAAATCATACCAATACATGCCACTCGGCACCCTCATTATGACCAGTTAAAATCTCTGGAAGTGGGGCCCATGTATTTGTATTTTTTAAGTCTCCCCCAAAATTATGACGCACAGTAAGAGCTGAAAACTACTAGACTCCAGGATAGGAAAAATAGTAAAATTACACTGATATTGTAGAATTTTTGTCAAAAAGTAGACTGTAGACAATCTTGAGTGCTAGGTTGAAGTGTAAGTAATTTATTGAATGAGTATAAGAAATCCACTAAATTAAGTCATATAATAAACCCAGTGGCAGAGTGCCAGACCACTGAGGGGTAGGAGGAGACTAGAAGTAGGGAGACCAATTAGCTATTAAAAGACATCACAAGAGCTTAAACTTTGGGGGAGGATGAGACTTACAATAGGAATACAAAGAAGGAAACAAATTAAATAGATAAGAAATTGATAAGGAAGAATAGATAGTATTAAGAACTAACTGAATGTAAGCAAAGCAAGGGAAAATAGCCAGTGAAAGCCTCCAGATTTCAAAGCCAAGTACTAATTTATCTGTGCTACTATTAACACAACTGGGAAGTTGAGAGGAAAACCTAGGGTTAGCATGGGGAGGAAATACGGCATATCATGTTTTAGAAACTTGGGGATTTTGGTGGAACTGTCCAGAAGACATCTAGAAATTTCAAAAAACTTAAAGATAAAAATACAAGTATGAGAGATATTTACTGGAGGTATTAATTGAAAATATAGTTAAAATTGGATATAGGAATGGAAGGGAATGGAAAAGCAAGTCCAGAGAGGTTATGCCCCTCCCTTCTTATTCTACTTGCTTCTCTACCCCATCAGTTCTTCTTCTGAACTCTGCTGTAGTGTACTAGCTAATAGTCCCTACCTGCCCTTCCAACCAGGAGCAGGCTTGGGAAGGAGTAACTATAAAGGCATCAATCAAGTCTGTAACTTGAAGAAGAAAGTGAAGAATGAAGATAAGGGATAGAAAGGCATCCCAAGTAACAAGAGATGAAAGAATATGTTTTATACCCCCAGGGTCACCTAACTGAGGTGGTCATATCTAATTTAAAATGTGTATGTAACGGAACACTCATAATTTGAGCTAGATGAGAGATTGTCCATATATTTCAAATAATTTTGTATAAATCTAGTATCTTAAAAATAAGACATGAGTCTTAGAAGTGAGCGTTTTCTTATTTATATGTTTTCATCTTTTCTAAGTTTTATGTAATCAATACACTTTCTTGAGACAGGGCCTTGCTCTGTCACATTGGCTGGCATGCAATGGCACAATCATAGCCCACTGCAGTCTCAAACTCTGGGGTCACGCAGTCCTCCCACCACAGCCTCCCAAGTAGCTAGGACTACAGGTGAATGCCACCAAACCCAAGCTAATTTTTTTTTTAACTTTGTGTACAGGTGGGGTCTTGCTATGTTGCCTAGGCTGGTCTCAAACTCCTGGTCTCAAGCAATCCTCCCACCTCAGCCTCCCAAAGCACTGGGTTTACAGGTGTGAGCCACCATGCCTGACTCATTTTTTCAGCCAGAAAAATCCACACCTTTTTGCACTCATTTCTCACTCTCAACCACCCTTCCAAAAAACTTTTTTACAGTATTAGAATGCTCTGTTCTAAGTCATTGCCTAAAATCAGTGTACCAGCAGGGAATTCAGCAAATAGAATAACAATTCTGCTTAACAGAATCCAGAAGCAGACATGATTAGGAAAGTGGATAAAACATTTCAGGGCTGGGGAGAACCTAAGTGTTATTGAGTAATAAAATAATATTTTTAGCTAATTGGCTTAGCTTTTCTTATGTCTAAAGAATAGCTTTATGTATAATGGTCACATGTAACACAAGAAAGAATCTCCAAAGACCACCTGCTTTTAAGCAATTAAACATCTAAGCCATGCAGGACAAAAAGTAGCCTGAGCTCTACAACTTCCCTTGAGAACCCATCCATTGTTCTAGAGTTATGATAGTGAAAAATTTCATACTATATATTTCATTGCAAAATTAGTACTACAGGAACAAGGAAATGAGAGACATTTCAAGCTAAGTCAAATCTATGTCCCAGTGGTTATCCTGCTGAGAAGACAAAATTATGTCCAGATCACATCATGTACTAAATTATGAGAAAGTTTGATTTAGAAGCATGGTACAAAAAAATTTCTTACTACAAGATCAAGATCATACCTGGAAGACACCTAGAGGTGTCCAAATTCTCAAAAAGAAGTAAAATGTAAAGTCAAACAGTCCTTTGGGGTATCCAGTTATTGTCAGTTATCCAGTATTGCCAACTGGAGAGAAGGCCATTTGCTTTTTACAACTAAACTGAACTTACTCTCTTATGAATAGACCTACCTTCAAAAGGCAAACACATATGATCAAATGAAATACACAAGCTGCATATCCATTTCTTTGTCTAGTGGAACAAAATTATAAATTGTAAGGATACACTTGATTATCAAATTCCCATTCTTGTGGAGTAAAACCAAATCTTTACTATGAGCACAGACTGATCAGCCATCACTTGAAAACTTAGTCAAATTTTGCAAAAGCCTGCATTCAAAGTGGCACTGCATAATGGGTATGTTTGCTCTTCCTTGGAAATTCAAAGTTGAGCTCTGTTGCTGGCAACGAGTAACAGAGACCAAGCATTAAATAATAAAGCCACATATCAACATCATTCATAATTTAAGTCTAGAAAATTTACCTTGTTTGTAAGTTGCAATTAACTGGCTATATCTTAATAGTTGAATAAGAGCAAAGCCACATAACTATTACCCTTTCATTACTAATTAGGGATTAAGGTTACTTATGACATATCATTCTGTGTTCCCCAACAGTTCTGATGAAATCACCATTGCTTTTATGCAGGATATTAAATAGACGACTGGTCCTTGGAAAACTTTCTAAGTTCAGTTTGTAACTGACATGTGGTTCTTTGGGAGATTTGCCCTCTAAAAGTCCAATAATGAATCATGTTCTCACAAGGATTTGCTTTTTTAAAAAGCATTAATCAAATGTTTATCAATGCTAATAATTAATCATTTTTTTCTCCTTTCATAATACTGCCATTGGTTGCAGACTAGGAATGTCACAGATTCCATAATGGTTTACAGAGTATACATAAACACATCAAATTAAAGCAATTATGATTTCATTATTTAGGTATCCATGTGGGAAAAGGCAAAAAGATCTTCAGCTATTAAAAATGCTGACGTAGTTCACATTTGTATTTTCTTAACAAACATCTAGCTCCTTCATATTTCTTACATTAGCAACTTGGAGAATACAGAGGTGCCCTTCAGAGTGTCTCCACATATCATTATCATTTCTCATGATATTCAAAGGACCAATTATAAGTCTTTCTCTCCAAAGTGCTGAGAGATTGGCTTATTTTCAATCCAAGAATGTATAATGATAGGAGTTACATGGAACTGCCTTATCTAACATTCCTAATAATATACCACAAACTATTTAGCTAAGATTTGTTGACTTATCCCCTTGACAAGTCAACACAGCTCAAAGTTCAAGTCACCAAAACAGTACCAGGCGTTCAATTCAGAGCAGTATTCAACACTCCCAGGTGTAATGTATGACCAGATCATTCTACCATATTTAATACAGTATGATTAACTTCATTTGTGCCTGCCAATCTGGAAGAGACAGGCAGGAGCCTGTGAAGGATCTTAAGTAAACTCTCAGCCATGCTCCCCATAAGTCTGCTTATATTTAGATAGCTGTGCAGATGGACATATAAAATGTGCTCACGATCTGAAAATGTGCCAAAACGAACAAGCAAGTCCTAACTTCAGTTTCAAGACAAAGGTAGGAATGTGGATATGATCCAGAGCAATGCAGTGCTGAGCAGACAAAGTGGAGAGACATTTAATGATTCATCTAACCAGTTGGCTTTCAGGAGGGTTGTAAAGGCAACCAGCCCCTGGCACACTTGAACAGTTGTTTCCCACCCCACCAGCACTGCAAGCATTGAGACAAAAAAGCATGAAGCAGAAAGTGGGCAAGTAAGACAAGAGGGTAATTGTGATGTTATTTGGGCTCTACCTTATTCTGTTCCCCTGAGGTTAGAGAAACTGTTTCCTTGAACTACATACGCTCATCTCCTTAAATTATATCAAGAATATTATATTGCATTTTTGGGGGTCAAGCGAAACTCCTTTCAACAAATTTTCATGCCAGAATTCTCTAAAGTTCCATCCCAGTGCTTCATTCTAAAATTGATAAAAGGCTCTTTGTATGAAAATACTTTTTAATGAATTACCACCCAGTAAAAACATTTGCTGTTTTTTTCTGAGTACCTTATCAGCAGTCTAAACACTTAGGAGTGACTTGAGAACTTCCCACATATACACATATTGTCAGTAGCCCCTTACAGTCCATCCCAAATAAACATACAAAGCTAAGTAAAACCACTGACCTGGTTACCAAAATATGGCTACAAGAAGTCCCCTGTTCCCCCTTCCTGTCTGACAGCCATCCCAACCATGTCCTATATGGAACTCCTGGAATCTAGACAAAATAATGGCTTCTTTTTCTTCTTTCTCTCTTCTTACCAACTCCATCTTTCATACAAGTTTCTCATTCCAAATAGAAAACCCTAACTAATATCTCTCTAAGTCTCTGCGGTAAAGAGGTAGTCATTAGTATAGAAAAAAAAATTAATTATTCAGTGGCCATATCCCTAAACCTCAATTAACATCTTCCTTCCTTTTTCTTAGGATCAGTCCTTGAAGACCAAGATGCAATACAAAATTTCCATTGCTGTTATTAATACATCACGTAGTGACTCTAAGGTTGTAGTTAGTAGAGAATACAAATATACTTACCAAGATGGACCACCATGACTGTACTAATGCCCAATATTTCAAAACTGAGACCATCGTTCTGAGTATTTTTCAGATGTTGTCTCTTTTGTGTAGCCTTACCTGGTCCCAGTCCCCTGGCAGAATGAATCACTTCTGTGTCCTGATAGCACTTTATTTGTACCAATAATATATCGTTTTATACATATTATTGAAGTTCATTTTCAGTATGTCACGGCTTTTCCTAGATCATGACCTACTTGAAGTAAAACCAATCACATATTAATCTCTATATGTTCACCTTGTCACACAAAGTTTATCAACACTGAAGTTACCAAAAATGCATTGTGTGAATGAATAAAATAAATGAAGACAACTGCTTATAGAAGGAACCTCTATACTAAATTTGATAATCTTGGCAACTAGTTGTCTTTTGAAAGGAGGTGGAGATTTAATTTAACTAAAAAGCTGAGATAATTAAAATCAAAAATGAAGAAAATGGAGAAAAATACCAATTTTTTTTTCAAAATCACTATTCAATATCAGCATTATGCATGAATTAAACTCGTGTGGAGACACATTGTGTATTTAAAGGTATTCATCATGACTGTGGTAACTCTGAAAGCCTGGGTTTGGGAGCATGCGGCCTAAGGCTTGAGCCTGTTAAAGTGAACTAACTTGACCCAACAGGTACAATGAACTAGAAGAATCCCTGTCCACCTGCCATCCTGGTTTCATATGTCAATGAGCCCCTTGGAGATGGTGAGGACCCACTGAGAAGAAATGAGAACCTAATGGATTTCTCAAGATAATTCAGTCTCCTAGGTAACAAGTACCTATTCCCATTTTGGGTTCTTCCTCCAGCCTCCAGCATTTGAATCCAAATGACCATTCACAAAGTCAAGAATGCCTTCCTGGCAGGGAAGAAACAAGGTGGCCTGACCATGGAAGCCACAAAGCATGAGAATCACCTCAATTAGGTAAGTGTGGGGAAAGGACCTGACCTGGACAAAACGGTATTTTGAAAAGCCACCTGAATCCAAGAAAGGGTACTACCTAAAATGACCAGATCTGTATTTCATTTTTATTTATAAACTTTGATTTGCTTTTGCTTTTGTTATTTGAGGACTGATTTGTTTGTAATTAAATTAAGGGATTTTCTATATTTTGTCATCAAAAAAGAAGAGCTTTAGGAAAATTTCTGTTGGTCAAAGGTGGTCCTTTAGGATCTGAAAACTAGTTCCTTGGAAGAGAAAACTAGTTCCTTGGCCTACTCTTGAAGCCAAGGGTGTAGAACATACCTTTTGGTTTGCTCGGTTCCATCCCAGGAGATCCCATCACAGTTATTTTAATGAGCTTATGCTCTCATGTTGGCCCCTTTTGCCATCCTCCAATATTTGAATTCAAATGAAGGATCAGCTGGGCGTAGTAGCTCATGCCGGTAATCCCAGCACTTTGGGAGACCAAGGCAGGAGGGTTGCCTGAGCCTAGGAGTTCAAGACCAGCCTAGGCAACATAGCAAGACCTTGTCTCTACAAATAATATTTTTAAAAATTAGCCTGGTGTGGTGGCACATGCCTGTGGTCCCAGCTACTTGGGAGGTTGAGGTGAGAATTGCTTGATCCTGGGAGGTTAAGACTGTAGTGAGCTGTGACTGTACCACTGCACTCCAGCCTGGGTGACATGGCCTGTCTCAAAAACCAGCCAAATAAACAACAACAAAAACTACAGACTCACAGACAATTTACCCACTCTGGACATAGTGTCTTATCAAACACAAGTCTCACCTCGTCAGAACATGGCAGGATATATACATATATATTTCAAAATCTTCAACAGTTTGCTTCCACAGGTGCAATGAATTCTCAAGAGTAATTAATCCAATTAATATATTTCAAGTCACCAGCTAGATCTATAACCCTGGTCGAGATGTCAAGGGTAACAGCCATGTTTCAGGCAGAATAAAACTTTTGAGCTTCTAAGACAATATTAACAAATAAGAAATACTTTTCTAAGAAATTCTAGAAGAAAAGATGCCAAGTATATGCAAGCTGGAACATGTTTTCCTTTGGCCCTTTCCAGAAATAAGTTTATTTCAAAAATAACTTTCATGTGTTTTTCTAGAGTCAGTGATAACTAAACTCTCCCCATGAGAATCGTCCTTAGTGGCAATATCATTGTAGGGATTTAGGAATCAAACAAGTTTGTTCTGCATCTTTTAATGCCAGCAAACTAAACACAAATACTAAATGTGAAAGAAAATCTTAAGCTGATTTCAAATCACAGGCATATGTTTGGCTGGAAGAACATACTGAAGAACAAACACTTCAAAGGAAAATCCTTTAGAAATGGAATCACTGGCACCAAACCCACTGCCTGTTAAATTGTTTAACCAAAAAGACTGCTTCAAGACTCCTCAGCTCTTTACCCCTAAAACCAAAGCAGGAATATTTGGAAGCAGTCCTGAAACCATAACTTCACTTGTGACACAATCCCTTTTCCGTAACTCTGTCCAAACAGTCTAATTCTCTATGGAACCAAGAGTCAAGCAACCTCTTTCTCTTCATGTAAAAATAACTTCCCAAAGATGATTAATTCTGATAAAAACACAAAACTACATCACAGATGCAACACTGTTTTTGATAATCGTAATTCTATCACTTTTGTGTTATTATTTTCTTATAGGCTCATTTCCACTTTATCTTTAGGATTAGTGTATATATTTGTGCATGTATGTGTGTGTACATATACTCACATACATATATCAAAAATGCTTACACTGAGGACTTAAAATCAATGGCAATTTTTAAACCACATGACAACAGATTTGGGAGAACTTTGATCTTTGATTCCCTTTCTGTAAGTCAAGTATATTTAATTCTGTGTGCTCATGAAATAACCTTGGATGGAAAAAGACAAACTAGAAGATAAAATAAATTCTCTTTCAAAATTTTTAAAGATTTTTCACACACATAAAATCACAAATAAACCATTCAGACAAAAACATTCTCATTTGGAATATAAACTATATACACAAACATGAATTATACATAGAAAAGCTGTTATATACATACGTGTACATTTCTGGGTATTTATGTTCCTAATAAGAAGACCGTAAGAGGATACAACTCCCATATCTCTAGGTGCCAGCAGCATTGAAATCATTTAGTAAGATGATTTTCAGAAGTTTTTCCAAACTAACCCTTCTGTATAGATTTTATGTGCATTAAGTTCACTTTTTATTCAGTGTTGTAAGTTAGAAAACTTGTACTCACAGACTAAGAAAAGTCTTTCTACACAAGAGCACATGGCATTCTGTTTAACTCATGACCAGTCTAAGAGAGGCAGCTTTCTTCTTACATTTTTCTCTCACATGTGTATTCATTCATTCATTCAGCCGCGTTTTTTGCCCTGGTCTCTGCCTGAAGAATTTCAAAGGCATCAAAAAATTTAGCAAAGAACCACAAGGAGCCAAATAGCCAGCTCTAGTGATCGAGAGCTACAAATGCCTTGGGTACCAAAAGCTGCAAAGAAAAGGGTATCCAAGCAGCATCTGCATTGCATGCTAAAATAGAAGAGTCACTTTGATAAAAGACAAATACTTTCACGAAGCACAGTAAGAGTCCTCCACTACCACCACTACCTTCTAAAACTGTCTCTTGATACTCGCTTATTGCTTAAAAATGCAATCACTGTCCTGGAATTCATCATCCTTTTCCCCGCTTAGATAACTCCTAAAAGGATATCATGACATGAGTTCTTTGTGAACACAGTCAGATAATGTGGAGTGTTGGTTCTACTTTTGCCAAGTGAAATGAAAAGTGAAGGAAAAAAGTGTACGATGTAAGACATTCCCAATCCAGGCTTGCTCTGATTCTCCATCTCAAGACTGAATAATAAGACAGTGCAAAGCGATAAAAACTTAACCCATTCTTGTTACACTTGTAGGTTATCACCTCTAGGTCACTGTTAGTTCCCATGTCTCAGCAATTAGTTATAAAAATGGAAACCTCTCTGACCTTTGGTTTTCAGAATTTTTGAAAAAAAAGAAACAGTCTTGAAATAATCAATACAAAGACCAAACGGCAAAAGAAATGAGTTGTTTGGCAGACATTTTCTTCAGATTAACATTCATATTATTGTCCTTGTTTGGTACACCCCAGAAAAAATCTTACATACACCTCTCATCCCTGCCCTATTCCTTTCTATCACCTTAACCTCACCCCTAAGTTGGACTGAAAGTCATTCTTCCTATGTTCCCGTAATATTTTGTTCAAATACTTATCACATCCTGCTATAACTACGCTATAATTGCATAGATGTCTCATCTGCCCCACTGGATAGCAAATTGGTCAAGATCATAGAATAGACTACATTCCACATTTTTCTCTCCAGTGTAACTGGCAACAAATGTTTGTTGAATTAAAGCAAATGGAAGTAACTAAAGGTGCTAGAAATAGTTGAATTCCTACTGCATGTGTCGGATACTTATCATGAATAGTCTTTGAAGCTTAAAAATACTCTTATGTAGATTGCGCCACTGCACTCCAGCCTGGCAACAGAGCAAGACTCTGTCTCAAAAAAAAAAAAAAAAAAAGTACTCGTATGTAAAGTATGTAGCAAAAACTGTGAGAAAGTGGCAAATGAACCTAGGGTATTACAGATTAGAAATTGCTTCTTTTAGAGAAGAACAAAAGATTATATTCAGAAGCCAAGATAAGCCTCTTATTTATCTATGTGACTGAAAGCCTATTAAAAGCAAGATTGTGTTGGGGCTTTTCTGAAGTAAATAGGCACAATTATAGGGAAGGAGTTTAGAGTAGTCTTTAAGAATATGAGCTCTAACTAAAAGAGTCTCTTAATGGCCAAATTTGGGTATATGAGTATTTGAGCTACACAGTAATTATATTAATGGACCATAACCCACAGAATAAAGTAAGAATCCACACAGTTTCTACTGATTAAAATAAAATAATGGCTCTTTCTTACAGTAAAATTGCAACTAATAAATGTAGAAGAAATGATGGAAATTTTAAAAATCACAAAATGGCAACCACCCCCACCGTAACTGTTTCAGGCAAGTATCATCAATAAATTTTAAAAGCTGGGGCAAATGTATGATGAGAAACATGAAATTTAAATTGGCTTAAAATGTTATTTGACAGCAAATGAATATACTGCTTTAAAAATAAAACTACATCCAGTGAGTGATCTTGAAACACTGAGTAAAGAAATTGTATATACTTACTCTTGTTCTATATATTTTTTAAACTAAATTTTCAAATGGCAAAGGTAAATAGTACATTTGCAGTGGAGAAAGCTGACAACCCTCAGCTTAATCAAGTGATCAAAGTTAACATTACCAGTGATGGATAAATCAAAATCATGGCCTCTCATATGATGCACTGAGAAGAATACAACATCACTTCTATAATACTTTTGCCAGAAGTTTCCAACCTGAATTGAATCATGAGGAAACACCAGACAAATACAAACTAAAGGACATTCAATGAAATAATTGGCCAATATTCTTCAAAAGTGCCATAGTCATAAACGACCAAAAAAGAATGAGGAACTTCCTAGATTGGACAAAACTAAGGAGACATGATAACTGAATGCAGCATGTGATATCCTGGATTTGATCTTGGACCAGAAAAATTCCTAGTGGGGTAATTGTCAAAATTTGAATAAGGTCTGTAGTTTAAATATCGCTACTGCAGCCATGTTAAATTCCTGATATTGATAATTTATATATTGTGTTTGTAAAAGTTATTAACATTTGGAGTAACTAAGTGAAGAGTTTATAAATATTCTTTGAACTCTTTTTGCAGAAAAAGAAAAAGAAGAAAAGATGTGGACTCTAGTATCATGCTATCCAATATGGTGGCCACTAGTCACATATGGCTGTAAATTAACATGCAGTTCATCCAATTTGAGATGTGCTATAAGCATAAAATACACACCGAGGTTAAAGAGTTAAGTTTTAAGGAGTTCAGTACATTTTTTTAGCTTATTTTTCAGTTTCGCCCTCAGGGCAACCACAAAAGTAAATAAGTCCCCATTATTTTGTAATATGTGAAGTTTTGTTGTTTATTTTGGTTTGCTTTTTATTTTTATATTTTTAATTATAAATTCACAAACTATAGTGTTATATTTATGGGGTACAAAGTGATGTTATGATTTATGAATACAATGTGGTTGGTTTCATGCTTTTTCTAAAAGTCAGTATTACCCAAACTGACCATATATCCTACTTTCTAGACTTGGTTCTTAATGGCTTCAGATTTTTCAAATGCTTCAGCCTCTCCCAACTAAAAGATATTCAAAGGAATGTGCCACAGACTCAGAGGGAAAAAAAAGTTTTCATGATGGTCCAAAAATACTTTAATAAATACATTGTTGAAATAAGTAATAGCTTCTCCCTGCCAAAAAAACATTTTGAAAGACCACATTTTAGATATGTAGATTCTGAATTAAGTTTCTTTATAATCAGATTACATTTTAGACACAATTTTGTCTTTGTTGTCACCTGCAAAGCTTATGAACCAGATGAATAGTGGTTTCTGCCTTTTTGTATTTGCAACTTACAATGGCTGCTCTTTACTTGATTTAAAGACACATACATAAAACCTACTCCTAAACATTTTTAAAACAAATATATTTTATGTTTACATTTAAATTGGGTTTTTGGTCTCTAAAGCATATAGAGTACCTCTTGGGTTCACTAGGATGACTCTGGGATTTCACAAAACCTGAGCTGGAAATTACAGTCCTGAACTAAGACTCTGGCAACACAAGATTATGGAAAGTCCTGGTATTATTTCAAGTCAGGATTTTCTTCCATATCCAATTTCACCCGAAGTCGAGCATTAGCCTCAACCTTTCATATAGCAGAAAGGAGATTTGATTAATGTGATTTCTTTGTAGAAAAATCTAAGAAGATTAGGGCACAATGATATAGGAAAAGCATGCCCTTTCTCGACATGACATTCTTCAGCACTATATAGAGGTCTGAAGATCTTTTTCATCATAAGATTGTTCACACTAGCTGCATATGAAAAAGAGAAAACAATCTATCATCAGGAAAAACTTTCAACTTTTCACATCTTAGTTTCCATCTCACGAAAAGGTCAACAAATCTAGAGGTTGGTATCAATTTCACTCTATAACTATGCAGGAAAGGGCATTTTTCAAGCAAACATTTGCACATTATTTCCCCACCCCAACCCTCTTCTGGGGGCTGTGTTTTGTGATGGTCCTTGGGGAAAAAATTAGAACCTTCTAGATGACTTCCGTCTCAGTGAAGCACAATGCAAAATAAATCCAGTTGGGGTTATTTCCATTAACTATTCTCCATCTGTGCATTCTGAAAATCTAATACTAACCAAGAGGCATGCTTCTCTGATATGAGAAAATGAATTCAAAGCTGGTTTAAAACATATATGTGTGTGTGTGTGTGTTTATATATATGCATACACACACATATATACATCAAATGTCATCTGCCTCTTCCACTTTTATATATATTTGTGTGAAAAAAATGTATGTTGAGAGAAAAATAAAAAAAGTAAAATACCTTTCCCTAGATCCTTTCAACTTTCAGAATATGGTTATTATACTCCCACAGCTTTGCTCAAATTTAGATCATTTGAGAATGTGATAGATGAGGAAGTAAATTACTTTCAATAGACCATTTCCAAGGTTGTTTTCTCCTTGGACTATCACATGTCAATTTGATGGATATGAATCTGAAGATCCTGTTACAATAGAAAGGGCTGCGGGGTCAGAATTTGCTGAGCAGCCTTCTTTGAACATCTCAGCTGCCCAGCTAGGACACTTCAGTGCTCACAACTTAAATAACCCCCACTGTAGCAGTCAGGGGCCTCTTGATCCTGCACTTTTCTTCAGAAATCTGACAACCCACACAAGGATACCTAAATGGATACAAAAACTACCTTAGATCTGGGGGAGAGGGGTAAAAACTGATAAAACTGGTATTTAATATCGATATCCTCAAACAAAATTTATATTGTTATATGATGGCATAAACACTCAACCCTGTTTTTTAAAAGAATAAAAAGTTTTTCATTTTTTGGTTTTTTTAGAGTTGGGGGTCTTGCTAGGTTGCCCAGGCTGGAGTGCAGCAGCTATTCATAGGTGCAATCATAGCACACCGTGGCCTCTAACTCCTGGCCTCAAGCAATCAATACTCCTACCTCAGCCTGCTAAGTAACTGGGACTACAGGCATATACCACAACACCCAGCGACAATACAAATTTTTGACAGTCACTGTTATCACAATCTTCACAACCAAGTATAATAGGACATAGGACTAGTATGTTAATTAGTCAGTTACATTAAAAACTACTCGTTTTGAAAAATTAATCCTAGTATAGGAAAAAGCTACAACATAACTCATCATAGAGAAAGTAACATAGTTATGTGAATAGACAGGAATAACTAAAACTCAGTATCTGTTCTGAAGTAAAACCATAAGCTTTTATTCTTAATATCACAAAGAAAAGATATATAAAACCAACAGTTATCACACTTAACAGAGAAACAATAACTAGAATGAGTCAAGGATGTCCCTACAATCCATTTCCAGTAGGTTGAGCCATTTGAAACTGCCATCTTTAAAGGCCAAAAGTGGAGGGAGATCCAAGATGGCTGATTAGGAGCAGCTGAGGATTGCAGCTCCCAGTGAAAGCACGGAGAGTGAGTGTATGCCACATTTCCAGACGGGTTTTTATTGCCCACAGACCAGGAGATTCCCAGGTGGAGGAGCCCCACAGGTCGCCAGCGAGGCTGTTTTGGCCGGCGTGGCTATTTTGGCCAGTGCCGCTGTATTGGCCGGCAGCTTGTTTTGGCCAGAGCTGCGGGTCTCTGCACAAAATACGCAGGTCCGGGCACCATTTTAGCTAGTGATTAGAGCTCCTGGGATAGAGAGTCACCCATTCAACTGATTAAAAAAAAGGGGACTGAAACAGGGAGCCAGGCCAGGAGATTCCCGGGCAAAAAAGCACCATGAATCTCAGTGCGGCTGTTTCAGCCGGCGCAGTGGGTCACTGCACGGAAAATCACACAGATCCCAGCGCCTTTTCAACAGGCGACTGGAACACCTGAAACACAGAGGCGCCCATTCAGCTCAGAAAAAAAAGGGCTCTGAGGCAGGGAGCCAGGTGACCAGGCTCGGCTGGTCCCACCCCCACAAAAAAACAGCAATCTGAAATGCTCTGGATAGAGATTCACAGCAAGCACAGCTGAACCCGGGATGGTCCAGCTCTGTGGGGGAGGTGCGTCCCATATTACTGAGGCAGTCCACCACTACAGAGGTAGTCCGCCATTGCTGAGGCAGCCTGGAGGCAGCCCGCCATTACAGAGAGAGTCCGCCATTATAGAGGTGGGCTGCCATTGCCGAGGCAGTTCTAACTATACTCACTGTAGGGAAGTTCTAACTATACTCACTGCATGGAAGTTCACACAGCAGCTGGGTGGAGCCCACAGCTGCTCAGCAAAGCCTCTGTAGGCAGATTGTAACTAGACTGCCTCCTCATTGGGCAGGGCAGCCCTGAAAAAAGGCAGCAGCTCAACAGAAACTCACAAATAAAGCCCTAAATCCCCGGGACAGAGCACCTTTGAAAAAATAAAGGGGTTTATGAGTTCTGCTGCAGCAGACTTAAACGTACCTGCCCAGCAGCTCTGTATGAACAATGGAGCTCACAGCTCAGCACTTGAGCTCCTACAAAGGACAGACTGTCTCCTCAAGCAGCTCCCTGACCCCCATATATCCAAAGAGTCACCTCATAAAGGAGAGCTCAGACTGACACCTGGTGGGTCTCCTTCTGGGACAAAGAGAGCAGAAGAAGAAACTGACAGCAACCCTTACTGTTCTGCAGCCACTGCAGGTGATCCCCAGGCAAGCAGGGCCTGGAGTGGACCTCAGCAGTCTTACAGCAGAGGGGCCTGAATATTAGAAAGAAAACTAAGAAACAGAAAGAAAAAACTTGATCATCAACAAACTTCACCAATCAATGTCCACCCAAAGACCCAATCTGAAAGTCAACAGCTACAAAGACGACAGGTGAATAAATCCACAAAGATGGGAAGAAATCAGCGCAAAAAGGATGAAAACACCTGAAACCAGAACACCTCTCCTCCTACAAGGGATTACAACTTCTCACCAGCAAGGGAACAAGGCTGGATGGAGAATGAGTGTGAAGAATTGACAGAATCAGGCTTCAGAAGGTGGGTAATAAGAAACTTCTCTGAGCTAAAAGAACATGTTCTAACCCAATGCAAAGAAACTAAGAACCTTGAAAAAAGATTT
>CAUYLG010070693.1:0-28857 GCA_963573385.1 Cacajao melanocephalus
AGGCAGGAGGATCACTTGAATCTGAGAGGTGGAGGTTACAGTGAGCCAAGATTGTGCCACTGCATTCCAGCCTGGTGATAGAGTGAGAATCTGCCTCAAAAAAAAAAAAAAAAAAAAAAAAAGAAAAGAAAAGAAGAAAGAAAGGAAGGAAGGAAGGGGAGAAAGAAAGAACAAAAGAAAGGAAGACAGAGAGAGAAAGAGAAAGAAAGAAGAAAGAGGAAGGAAGGAAGGAAGGAAGGAAGGAAGGAAGGAAGGAAGGAAGGAAGGAAGGGAGGGAGGGAGGGAGGGAGGGAGGGAGGGAGGGAGGGAGTGGGAAGAGCCTTTAGGCATTTCTTGTCCCCAGCTAAATCCCAGGGAAGCCGTCCCTGACTCCCTGACTTTATCTCACAGAGTTCCCTGGTGAAGGCAGTTCGCAGAATTAGAGACAGGCTACAGGGTGAAAAAAGCTTCTAGTTGAACTTTGTAATAATTCTGACTGAGCATAAATTTTCCTGAGTAGAATCTAGGGGGTGAACAGGAAGTGCAGATACAAGCACAGAAGCCACAGCTGATCTCATTCATAGGTGGAGACAGACAAGGCCTGAAAACCCTGCTTGCTTTCTTAGCAGGAAAGCCCGTAGCCTGGGAAAAGATCTCAGCACTACATACCAGCTGCCTGGATGTAAATTCAGCGGTGTTGGTGGGGCATAGTGGGAGTGAGACTGGCCTTGCTTTGTTGTAGGAACTGGGTGAAACTTATCACTTCTGACTTCCCTGGCAACCTATATAAGACAGCAGAGACAGCCATAATCCCTTTTGGAACATCCATTGTCCTGAGAACCACCCTCTACCCTCAACAGTGACCACAGCAAGTCCCACCCGAAAAGAGTCAGAGCTCAGACTTGCCTAATCCTGTCCCCACCTGCTCGTCTCTCTACCTACACTGGTAGGCAAAGACAAAAGACACAAATTCCTAGGAACTCTAGAGCCCCACTCATTGCCTGAGAAATGTGAATACTTACCTGGCCAATCCCTCTTCTACTACTGCAGCTGGTGCTCTCTTGGAAATGCCACCTCCTGGCTGGAGGCCAACAAACTCGAGCCATTACAACAACTTACAACAGAACAATCCTGCTCTATAGAAAAAGAAAATAGCCAGGCACGGTGGCTCACGCCTGTAATCCCAGCACTTTGGGAGGCCGAGGTTGGTGTACCACAAGTTCAGGAGTTCAAGACCAGTCTGGCCAAGATGGTGAAACCCCGTCTCTACTAAAAATACAAAAAAAAATTAGCCAGGCATGGTGGCAGGAGCCTGTAATCCCAGCTACTTGGGAGGATGAGCCAGGAGAATGGCTTGAACGAGGGCCGGCAGAGGTTGAAGGGAGCTGAGATTGAGCCACTGCACACCAGCCTGGGTGACAAAGTGAGACTTCATCTCAAAAAAAATAAAAAAGAAAAGAAAGAGAAAACAACAGCTAATTCCACCACCTGCAACACCCTGGCTAACCAGAGATCCTGAGTCTGTCCACATGACAACTTCACTGCTAGCATAACCAGTGTTCAAGAAAACCAGCACACTAAAAAAAACTACAACCAAAGACTTCCACAGTCTACTTCACTCCCCTGCCAACTCCAACAGAGCAGGTGCTGGTATCCATGGCTGGGAGACCTGAAGATGAATCACATCACAGGACTTTTTTTCCCAGCACCAACCCAGAGCCTGGTAAGCCCTGCTGGGTGGCTAGACTCAAAAAAGCAATAACAATCACTGCAGTCAACTCTCAGGAAGCTCCATCCCTAGGGAAAAGGGGAGGGAACCCAGAAACGAAGCCAAATACTTATAGCCAACTGATCTTCAACAAAGCAAACAAAAACATAAGGTGGGAAAAGGACACCGTATTCAACAAATGGTGCTGGGATAATTGACAAGTCACAAATAGAAGAATGAAACTGGATCCTCATCTTTCACCTTATGTAAAAATAAACTAAAAACAGATCAAAGACTTAAATCTAAGACCTGAAACCATAAAAATTCTAGAAGATAACATCAGAAAAACTCTTCTAGACATTGGCTTACGCAAAGAATTCATGACCAAGAAACCGAAAGCAAATGCAAGAAAAACAAAGACAAATAGACGGGGTGTAATTAAACTAAAAGCATCTGCACAGCAAAAGAAATAATCAGCAGAGTAAACAGAAAACCCACAGAGTGGGAGAAAATCTTCACAATCTACGCATCTGACAAAGGACTAATATCCAGAATCTACAAGGAACATAAACAAATCAGCAAGATAAAATCAAACAATCCCATGAAAAAGTAAGATAAGTACATGAATAGACAATTCTTAAAACAATATCTACAAATGGCCAACAAACATGAAAAAATGCTCAACATCATCAAATGTTGATTTCCCCGATCAACATTTGATGATCGGGGAAATCAAAACCACAATGCAATACCACCTTACTCCTACAAGAATGGTCATAATTAAAAAACAAAAAAATAATAGATGTTGGTGAGGATGTGGTGAAAATGGAACACTTTTACACTGCTGGTGGGAATGTAAACTAGTACAACCACTATGGAAAACACTGGGAAGACTTCTTAAAGAAATAAAAAAAGAACTACCGTTTGATCCAGCAATCCCACTACTGGGTATCTACCCAAAGGAAAAGAAATCCTTTAAAAACACTTGCACACACGTTTATAGCACCACAATTCGCAATTGCAAAAATATGGAATCAGCCTAAATGAGCGAATAAAGAAACTGTGATATACATATATATATATACACACCACACAGACATACACATACACACATATACATACACATCATGGAATACTACTCAGTCATAAAAAGGAATAAAATAATTATGTTCACAACAACCGGGATGGAGTTGGAGACTGTCACTCTAAATGACGTAACTCAGGAATGGAAAACCAAACTTGGTATGTTCTCACCTATAAGTGGGAGCTAAGCCATGAGGACACAAATGCATAAGAATGAGATAATGGACTCTGGGGATACTGGGGGAAAGGTGAGAGGGAGATGATGGATGAAAGTACATGGGGTACAGTGTATACTGGTTGGGTGATGGTTAAATCACAATCTCAGATATCACCACTAAAGAACTTGTGCATGTAACCAAACATCACCTGTTACCCAAAACTATGGAAATAATAAAAAATAAAACAAAAAATTAAAGTTTTCTTTCTGTGCCTTCTTTTGTGCGTGTGCAAAAGTATCTTCAGTCAATTCCTAGAAGTTTAAATGCCAAGTCATCACTTATGCACAGCTTCAACTTCAACAGACGTTACCAAATTGTTATGTATGGTGTTGAGAGCGTTTGTGGCATTCAACAAATGCGTTGGTCTCTCTGCCTTCCAGGCATTTTCTGCCTTACACAGGTTTAGGTGGTACCATATGACTGGACAACAATTAACAAGCAGAAGAGTTTTGTAATATTTACCATTTTTTAAAGTACAATTATTTCTCATTTTTATTTTTAGTTTTTTGTCTTAATTTTAATTCCCTTGATGATTGCATATAAGAACATTGGTAACTTTATCATCTGTTTATTGGCCATTAGGGTTTATTAGCCATGAGAATTTCTGCATTGAAGAATTCATATCATTGCCAATGTTTCTATTGCATTGGCTATGTTTTCTTAATTGCCATTCATCCTAGATTCTGGATATATATCAATTAACAATTGGTACCTACAAATTATCAATGTCATTTCCTATTTTGTATTTCATCTTTTTATTTTGTGTAACATATCTTTTGTCATCGAGACTATGTTTTTAATTTAAAATATTTAAATGTTTAAACTTATTTGTAATTTATAACTTTAGCTTATTTAAAATAGATTTCCTTACCTCTTTCATAAATGTGGTCTCATAATTTTTCCTTTTTTCTTACTTTGAGTGGTTTGGTAGAAGTAAAAATTATAATTTGGGATATAGAACACTACTCTGATCCCTAAAAAATTAGACCTATAGTCAGAAATGCATATAAAATTTCTTATACAGTAGATTCATTTTTAAAAATTTACTCAACATTAATAAAAATGTATTTTAATATCTAAACACACTTCATTTATCAAACCATCATTAAAATATTCCAAATAGTATAGTATAGTATCATCTTTAAATTTTTTTATCAAAGCGTATTAATTCCAGATTTTCTAAAGTCAAAAGAAGTGGTTCAGAATAGAAAAGAATGAGCAAAATAATATGTCTTATTATTTCAGTGAGACTATATAAAGTCAGAAAAACATTAAATGAAGATCATTTTATTATTTTATGTAATGCTAAGTGGGCATTTGAAGTATTTAAAGAATCAACAGAATGGGACTTCTGTGCACAATAATGCTAACTGAAAAATTCGGACAAACCCTCCAAATAAAGATACTAAAAAATGAGAGTTAATTATCTTTGAAAAAAAAAGATCTTCCTAAAAGTAACAACCATCATCACTCAGATAGAAATATTTTTTAATTATGGGAGAAGAATCCTGAGACATAATTGAATTTTGATGACGATGCAGGACCAAAGAAAAAATATAAAGTCCATAGTCCCCTCAAGATTTGAAATGTTCAAGCAGGAATTCTAATTTATTTCTTCTCTTTATGCACAAGTTAAAAAAAAATAGATTTCAGCATAAGTAGGAATCACAATTAAACTGTTTCTCTCCCAAACTTGCAGTCTAGCTTCGAACATCTGAGCGATGATCAGGAATTCTTCAGCCTAGAACTTAGAGCATAAGAGGGAAAGATGTGCTTCAACAAACAACTGTGCGTTGTCTAGAGAAGAAGTTAGCAAACCACAACCTCTGGCCAAGTCCAGCCCATCATCTATTTTTGTAAATAAAATGGTATTTGAACACATTTGCAACAGTGTATTTACATATTATTTATGATTATTTCAGCTCCACAGGGGCTGAGTTGAGCAGTTATGGCAATGACAATATGGCCGACAATGCCTAAAATATTTGCTGTGTAGCTCTTTACAGAAAAGGTTTGCCCACCCCTGTCTAGAGCACACCTTTCTGAGTTACCTTATTCTGATTCTTTAGGAGCTCTTTTATAACTCTGTAGGTTATAGATAATTGATAGCAATACCCAAATTCTTGTCTGTAGACATGGAAAACATCTCTCCCCCATTGTGGCTAAAGCGAGTTTTATCTCCATTTGCACATTCATTTCCATATTCCTGATCTTTAAATATGTTTTCTAGATTTCCCTTTGAGGGAAATCTTACCAGTTTCCTAATTAATGTGTTAAATAAAATCCTTAACACGGATTCATTTGTCCACCTGCATGAAAGTTGTGATTTTACATTTCTTTTGAAAATTATTTTTAACAGTACTCTCAGATTAAATTGTCACTATTTGAGGTTGAGCTACACATTTGTGTAGTAAAGTTATTCTTAGCATATATTGGCTTAATGGTGAAATATGTAAGACTACTTGGGGTTTTCTGGGCCATGTTGCTATGTTGGAGGCAATTTTTTCCTGCAGTTTCATATTGAACTGTCAGACTTCAGCAGACTAAATTGCATCATATTCACTAGGCTCTGACATGTTGAGATACTTAATGATTCCACATATAGACAGTCTTGCTATCTGTAGAGCTGCGGCTACACATTTGTGTCCTAAAAACCTGAGAACACCAATAAAATGTGTTTCACATGATTTCCATCCAAAGTAAAATGTGGTGTGCTTATAATTTTATTTGCTGCTTCGTTTAGTCCGGTTTTCAAGGAAAGGTTCTCTGCTTCAACAAGCTCAGTGAGAACTAAATCTTGCTCTTAAGTTTTGCACATCCAATGATGAGACACATTTTCCAATGACATGCTTCTGCTTCCATACATTTCAAATTGTGTTTCTTTTTTACAACCCATATATATCCAGTGTGTGCTAAAGGAAATGATATGTTGAAATAGATGGCAACTGAACTATACGTGAACATGACTGTGACACACTTGGTTATATCCCCCTGAACACAAACTAATCGTATTCCCATATCTACCTCCCCTTAGCTGAATCCCAAAGGTACCTGATCCACCCTTCTTGAAGGGACGTGTGACAGAGAGGAAGTCAGAATGAAAGAAACACAGTCTAAACTAAATTGCATTAAAACATTTTACTTTTTAACGTACTGCCAGGGTCCTTCACAGGTGTACAGTAACATGTCGCAGGCGGAGTCTAGGCTCATTCATTTTATGCGTTAGACTGGCTTAAGGCTGGTACCTTGCTGAAATGTAATTACATAATGAATGGTGCTTTCAGAAAGAGGATGCTTCAGATATCATTATATCTTAATGTAATATAGGATGAAGGGGCACAGGAAATGACCAAGATCAAGATTTGATTGTTCTTTTAATTATAAAATTTAAATAAATACTTTTAAAAGAAAAATCATTTTCCCATAGCATAAGGATTTAGCCCCAAATAATATACACCATCTGGTTCCTGAAAGAGGGAGGGGAACCCAACCTTCTCAATAGTCAAAGCTAAAGTCTGTTATCCAATAATATGTAGAAAAAACACACTTTAAAGCCATATGTAAAGTTAAAGCAAATAGTGGTCGCAACTATCTAAGTTTAACTAAAGGGAACTCAAAATAAAATATTGATCTGATTCCTATACATAGACTTAAATGTTTTTGTGACTTCTCTCCAGGTGAGCAGTTTCTATGAGACTGCACCAGTGGCACCCTATTGTCACATATTAGTAGGCTGAAGTTAGAGTGCAGATCTGTGAAATTAATGCATTAAGAGATTTCTACAACTGGGAATCAATGCAGGATCATTACTTCACCTGACCCTTCCTCATCACTAAAGCCATATCATTAGATTGTACATATTTTACTGCATAAGAGCATCTAAGTGTTTGATGTCTTAAATTGCTCAATTTTCCAATAATTTAAATGGACAGATGTCCCACTGCTCTTGATGCTCACCTACTGGATTTAAATAGCTTTTTTATTTAAAAAAGATTTGTGTCTTCCCTCAAATATAGAGGAATTAATGTTTCACATGAACACGTTTTATTTGGTAGGAAATCTGCAAGCTCTGCAGAATCTCTGGCACAATTTACAATCAATATAATTTATTAAATTAGAAGGAACTCTCTGGCCAATGTGAATATTGATCTCCAAAATCTGTCTTGTGCAAACAATCAGTAAAATATACGTGCTTTCAAGGATAAGTTATATCATTATATGCCATGAATATTAATAAGTTTAATACACATAAAAATACTTGCAAGTAAAGTTATCATATTTAACATATGCATCCTCTTTGGCTCTCTCCCCAAACCACAATAAGTAACAGTAAAAATATAATGTGAATAGCATTAAACCACAAAGAAAATTAGAGAGAGACCACAGCGATAAAATGTTGGAAGCTAATAAGTACAAAAACTAGGGATATATGACTTAGGAAAAGCGATTAAAGCTAAGCTAAAGCTAAGTGTGAAAAGTCATTTTAAAACATCCTAGCTTATGCTGCAAAGTTCCAAAAGACTAAGAAATTTGAAGTACTAGGAATTCATAGAAGCGAAGAAAAAACACAAAACTAAAACTAGAAGGTTAAAAAAAAAAAAAAAAAAGCTTAAAGGAAAATATCCAAAAGCTCCTTTCTCTATTCTGACAAAAGATTGATAAACAGTGGCTGAGTGTAATGGCTCATGTCAGTAATCTCAGCATTATGGGAGGCCAAGGCAGGCGGTTCCTTTGAGGCCAAGAGTATAAGGCCAGCCAGCCTAGGCAACAAAGCAAGACCCCATCTCTTAAAAAAAAAAAAAAAAGCCAAGTGTGGTGGCGTGCATTTGTAGTTCTAGCTACTCAACAGGCTGAGGCAGGATAATAGCTTAAGCCCAGGAATTTGAAGCTGAAGTGCGCTTGGCTTGTGCTGCTGTATTCTAGCCTGAGTGACAGAGCTAGACTGTCTCTAAAACACTGACAAATAGTAAGAGGAGAAACTGTAGAAGTCGTTGCATCGGAGGAGGAAAAAAATGTGAATGATCTTTGTGAACTTCCTGAGTCTATACAATGCTTTGTATAAAACTAATACAAATAGAAGAGTTAATATATTTTAATAATCAGACATTACCCTCCCTAATTTGGAGAACACTGATATAGAAAATGTACTGGAGGAAGTGAATTAAAGATAAAAGTCCCAGTAGTGAGACCATCATTTAGGGTCAAGAAGAGATGCTAAATTGCACTGCACTGGGCCTCAGGTGCATTTTACTTTCATTAGGAGTAACTGAGTCACAGCTGGGGTAGCTGCAGCTTCCATGTAAGTGTTCAGGTTACTCTGGTGACAAAGTTCACCCTCAAGTTAGACTGGGTCTCCCGAAACCTGGTGAAGAGTTATGCTGAGTGTAAAGCCTTCAACTGTGGTCATCACAGATCAAGAGGGGTCCCAGGATTCCAGTCTGCCTTATCCCTACCTATCTTAGCCTGTTTTTAAAATGGGCAAAAGATTTGAGTAGACATTTCTCAAAAGAAGACATATAAATGGCAAAGAGACATAGATAAAGGTGATTATCATCATTAATTATTAGAGAAATGCAAATCAAAACTTCAATAAGATATTATCTCACTCCCAATTAAAATGACTTATATCCAAAAGACAGGCAATAAGAAAGCTGGAAAGGATGTGGAGAAAAGAGAATGCTCATACACTATTGGTGGGAATGGAAATTATTACAATTACTATGGAGAACAGTTTGGACGTTCTTCAAAAAACTAAAAATAGAACTACCATATGATCCATCAATCCCACTACTGGGTACATAACCAAAACATTAGATATACGAAGGAAATTGCACCCCATGTTTGTTGCAGTTCTGTTCACAATAGTCAAGATTTGGATGCCACCTATGTGTTCATTAACAGATAAATGGATCAAGAGAATGTCGTACATATACACAATGGAATACCGTAAAAAAGAGTGAGATTCAGTCATTCGTAAACAACATGGATGGAACTGGAGGTCATTATGTTAGTGAAATAAGCCAGGCACAGAAAGAAAAACTTTGCATATTCTCACTTATTTGTGAGATCTAAAAATAAAAACAATTGAACCTATGGGTATAGAGAGTAGAATAATGGTTATCACAGGCTGGGAATGGTAGTGGTTGAGGGGTGACAGGGAGGTGGGGATGATTAATGGGTAAAAAAAAAAGTTAGAAGGAGTGAATGAGGCCTAGTATTTGACAGCACAACAGGGTAACTAGAGTCAATAATAACTTAATTGTACATTTTTAAATAACTAAAAGAATATAATTGGATTGTTTGTAATACAAAGGGAAAATTTTTGAGGGGATGGATACCCCATCTTCCATGATGTGATTATTACACATTGCACATCTGTATGAAAACACCTCGTGTACCCTATAAGTATATACATCTAGAATGTATCCACAAAATATAAAAATTGAAAATTTAAAAAAAAAACGATTTTGCTGATTTTTTTCTGTAGTCGTTTTATTCTCTGCTTGATTTATTTCTGCTCTAATTTTTATTATTTTCTTCCCCCTCCTAACTTTGGACTTAGCATTTGCTTCTTTTTCTAATTCCTTGAAGTATAAAGTTAGATTATTTCACCTGAGATAGTTCTTTTTTAATGCAGGAGTTTACCACAATAAATTTTCCTGTTAGCACTGTTATTGTTGCATCCCATAGCTATTGGTATGTCGTGTTATTTTGTTTATCTCAAAATACTTTTTAAATTCCCTTTTGATTCCTCTTTGATCCAATTGCTATTCAAGAGTGTGTTGTTTAGTTTCTATTTGTAGATTTTTGTTTGCTTGCTGTTACTGGTTTCTAGCTTCATTTCGTTATGTTCAGAACTCTACTTGGCATGATTTTGATCTTCTTAAATTTGTTAAGGCTTGTTTTGTGATCTAACCCATGCTCTGTCCCAGAGAACTTTCTACATGTATTTGAGAAGAATAAGTGCCCACTTCCTGTTGGGTAGTAAGTTCTGTATATGTCTGTGAGGTCCATTTGGTATATTGTTGTTCAAGGCAGCTGTTGTTTTTTGTTTTTTTTTTTTTTTTTTTACTGATTTTCCGTCAGGATGTTCTATTCAATATTTTAAGTGTGATATTGAGATCCCCTACTTTTATTGTTTTGCTGTAGATTTCTATCTTCAGATTTGGCAGTATATGCTTTATATATAAGTGCTCTGATGTTGAGTGTTTATATATTCATAACTGCTATAGCTTCCTATTGAATTGACTCTTTTATCATTTCATAATGATGTTAGTCTTTATACATCATTTTGTACTTTTCATATATTGTGTATAAGTGTAGCCACTTTTGGTTTCTTTTGTTTGCCACTTATGTGAAATAGCTTTATGCTCTTACTTTCAGCCTTTTCAGTTCTTTAAATCTAAAGTGAGTCTCTTGTAAGTAACATATCATTGGATATTGTACTTGTTTAATACAGTCATCCAAGCTGTCCCATTTGATTGGTGAATTTAATCCATTTACATTTATCATAATTATTAATTGGTGAGAACTTAGTACTGCCATTTTGTTGTTTTCTGTCTATTTTGTGATTGTTTTGTCATTCTTTTCCTCTGTTGCTATCTTTCATTGTTATTTGGTCATGTTTTTTAGTAATTTGCTGTCATCCTTTTTCTTGTTTGTGTATTAGAGACTTTTTTCTTTGATCAGCTCAAAGCTTGCATTGAAATAGTTTGTAGCTGTAATTTTCTGTTTTAAGTTTATAAAACACTGCACTTTTACTCCCACATATACACATACTTTATGTTCTTGTAGTCAGAGTTTGATTCTTTTTACATTGTGTATCTATAAACAATTTTTTATCTTTTAACTTCTATAATAGAGTTAACACTAAATTACACACTATCATTACAGTATTACGTTAATATACATATTTCTGCATATTCAGAAATTTCATTGATAAAACTTATGCTTTTATATTTTTTCTTGTGCTGTTTAGCATATTTTTGTTTCAGTTTGAAGAATACTCTTAAGTATTTTTTTACAAGGCAGGTATAGTGCTAAAAAACTCCTTCAGTGATTGTTTGGATGGGGAAAACTTAACCTCTCCTTACTTTTTGAAAGGTGGTTTTGCCAGGTCTTTTCTTTTCTCTTGCTAATTTCAAAATTCTCTTTTTTTTTTTTTTTTTTTTTTTTTATACAGAGTCTTACTCTGTTGCCAAACTGGAGTGCAGTGGCATGATCTGAGCTCACTGCAACCTCCACCTCCTGGGTTCAAGTGATTCTCCAGCATCAGCCTCCTGAGTAGCTGGGACTACAGGCACGTACCACCACGCCCAGCCAAGTTCTTATATTTTAGTAGAGATGGAATTTCACCATGTTGGCCAGGATGATCTCAATCTCCTGACCTCCTGATCCACCCTCCTTGGCCTCCCAAAGTACCGGGATGACAGGCATGAGCCACCTTTGTCCTCAAGTTTGGCTATTTTATTATATATATTGGTGTAGTCTCCTTTGACTTGACCCTTGTATTAGTCCATTTTCTTGTTGCTGATAAAGACATATCCAAGACTGGACAATTTACAACAGAAAGAGGTTTAATGGACTTACACTTCCACATGGCTGTGGAGGCCTCACAATCATGGTGGAAGGCAAAGAGAAGCACGTCATATCTTATGTGGATGGTGGCAGGCAAAGAGAGAGGGCTTTTGCAAGGAAACTTCCCTTTTTAAAACTATCAGATCTCATGAGACTTATTTACTATCATGAGAACAGCACAGAAAAGACCTGCCCCCATGATTCAATTACCTCCCACTGGGTCCTTCATACAACGCATGGAGATTTAAGATGAACGGGACACAACAAACCATACCATTCTGTCTCAAACTCCTACCAAATCTCATGTCCTTATATTTCAACACCAATCATGCCTTCCCAACAGTCCCCTAAAGTCTTAACTCATTTCAGCATTAACACAAAAGTCCACAGTCCAAACTATCAGCTGAGACAAGGCAAGTCCCTCCTTCCACCTATGAGCCTGTAAAATCAAAAGCAAGTTAATTACTTCCTAGATATAATAGAGTTACAGGCATTGGGTAAATACAGTCATTCCAAGTGGGAGAAATTGGCCAAAACAAAGGGGCTATAGGCCCCATGCAAGTCCAATATCCAGCAGGGCAGTCAAATCTTAAAGTTCCAGAATAATCTCATTTAACTTCATGCCTCATATCCAGGTCATGCTGATGCAAGAGGTGGGTTCTCAAGGTCTTGGGCTGTTTTGCCCCTTTCACTATGCAGGGTACAGCACCCCTCCTGGCTGCTTTCACAGTCTGGCATTGAGTGTCTGTGGCTTTTCCAGGCACATGGTGTAAGCTGTCAGTGGGTCTAGAGTTCCAGAGTCTGGAGGATGGTGGCCCTCTTCTCACAGCTCCACTAGGTGGTGTCCCAGTGGGGACTCTGTGTGGGGGCTCTGACCCCACATTTCCCTTCCACACTACCCTAGCAGAGTTTCTCCATGCAGCAAACTTCTGCATGGACATCCAGGTGTTTTCATACATTCTCTGAAATCTAGGTGGAGGTTCCCAAACCCCAATTCTTGACTTCTGTGCACTGTCAGTATCGATACCACATGAAAGTTGCCAAGGCTTAAGGCTTACACTCTCTGAAGCCCTGGCCTGAGTACTACATTGGCCCCTTTCAGCCATGGCCAGAGCAGCTGGGATGCAGAGCACCAACTTTCTAGACTGCAAAGAGCATGGGGACCCTGGACCTCACCCATAAAACCACTTTTTCCTCCTAGGCATCCAGACCTATGATGGGAAAGACTACCAGGAAGACTTCTGACATGCCATGGAGATATTTTCCTGTTTGTCTTGGGGTTTATCCTTACTTAGGCAAATTTCTGCAGCCAGTTTGAATTTCTCCTCAGAAAATGGGATTTTCTTTTCTATCACATTGTCAGGCTGCAAATTTTCCAAACTTTTATGCTCTGTTTCCCTTTTAAAACAGAATGCCTTTAATGGCACCCAAGTCACCTATTAAATCCTATGCTGCGGAGAAATGTCTTCTGCCAGATACCCTAAATAATTTCTCTCTAGTTCAAAGTTCCACAAATCTCTAGGGCAGGGGCAAAATGCCACTAGTCTTTTTGCTAAAATGGCAAGAGTCGCCTTTACTCCAGTTCCCAAAAAGTTCCTCATCTCCATCTAAGACCACCTCAGCTTGGACTTTATTGTTCATATCACTATCAGCATTTTGGGCAAAGCCATTCAACAAGTCTCTAGAAAGTTCCAAACTTTCCCACATTTTTCTGTTTTTTTTTCTGAGCCCTCCAAACTGTTCCAACCTCTGCCTGTTACCCACTTCCAAAGTCACTTCAACATTTTCAAGCATCTTTTCAGCAGTGCCTCACTCTGCTGATATCAATTTACTGTATTAGTCTGCTTTTTCAGGCTGCTGACAAAGACATACCCGAAACCAGGCAATTTACAAAAGAAAGAGGTTTAATGGACTTACAGTTCCACATGGCTGGGAAGGCCTCACAATCATGGTGGAAGACAAGGAGGAGCAAGTCACATCTTATATGGATGGTGTGTGGTAGGAAACGAGAGAGCCTGTGCAGAAGAACATCTCTTTTTAAAACTATCAGATCTCATGAGACTGATTCACTACCATGAAAACATCAAGGGAAAGACTTGCTCCCATGGTTAAATTATTTTCCAGCAGGTGCCTCCCGCAACATGTGAGAATTCAAAACAAGATTAGAGTGGGGACACAGCCAACCATATCAACCCTGTTTAGGAATCTTTCAGCTTCCTGAATCTGGATGTCCATTTCTCCATATGCACTCCCCACAAATTTGGGAAGTTTTTAGTCATTTTTCTAACAAAATATCTTCTTCTTTCTCTTTTTCTCTTCTCCTTCTGATGGAAGCCAAAATGCATATGTTGGCTTCTTTTATAGTGTCCTAAAAATCACATAGAACTGTCTTCACTCTTCTTCTTTTTTTGAGATGGAGTCTTGCTCTGTCACCCAAAGTTGGAGTGCAATGGTGTGATCTCAGCTCACTGCAACCTCTGCTTACCAGGTTCAAGCAATTCCCTGCCTCAGCCTCCCAAGTAGCTGAGATTACAGATGCCCACCACCACACCAGCTAATTTTTGTATTTTCAGTAGAGATGGGGTTTCACCATCTTGGCCAGGCTGGTCTTGAACTTCTGACCTTGTGATCTACCCACTTCCCAATTCGTTTTTTTTTTTCTCCTCTGACTGATAATTCCCATGAACCATCTTTGAGTTTGTAGATTCATTCTTCTGCTTGATAGAGTCTGATGTTCAAGCTCTGTGTTTCATTTTTTAATTTCATTCATTCTATAATTCAGCTGTAGAATTTCTGTTTGGTTCCTTTTTTTGATTTCTATCTCTTTGTTAAACTTCTAGGTTTGTTCATGATTTGTTTTCCTGATATGATTGCATTGTCTGTCTGTCTGTGTGTTTATTTTATAGCTCACTGAGCTTTTTTAAAACAATATTTTCAATCTTTGGTTACATAATTGGTATATATCCATTTCTTTGCAATCGGGTACCAGAAGATGATTGTTTTACTTTGGTAGTTTCAAGTTTCCTTGATCATTTAGGAGAGCATTCACCTGTTCTAGGATTTATGAATTGGTTTTGGTGAGGAAAGATCTTTAGCTATAGTGGGTACAGGGTGTCAGCTGAGTAGGGTGAAGTGGTTCTGGCTCTGGGCACAGTGGTATAGTCTATTTAGCCCCATCAGCTAAGGTCAGAAGACCACTGGGTTCCTCAGCAGCCAAGACTGTGGACGTCCATGACAGTAGTGAATGTCGTTGAGGCTCTCAGTGGAGAAAGCTGATGGGGTTCACCCGTTCTCTGTTTCTCCCATAAGAGGAAGTTAAGGTTAAGGGGATTCTTTCTTGGTGCCAGATCTGGCACACAGGAATGCTCATGGCAGTGGTCTTGCCAGTTTATGATGCACGGGCACTCACAGGGTAGCTGCAAAACCAAGGTACAGAGCATGGGCACATATGTAATAATTATGTCTCCAGCACCAGGGCACAGGTACACTTACTATAGTGGTGGCTCTGGTGTTTGAAGCAGCCATAATAGGATTCTTATTGGTGGAAGCAGTGAGGATGCTGCGGTGACCATGAGGGCTCCTGAGGTCCTCAGCAGTGAAGGCTGCTGGGGTCCTTTGAAGAGCAGGCCATTGAGGACCAGAGTGGTGCCCACGTTGTGACTGACACTTAAGCTCCTGCAGTTCTTCTTTGTTTCTAGCTGTCTCCAGACATCCCAGATATACTGAGCATGCTGATCTTCCCAGCCATCTGGATGCAGTGAAATTCTAATGAAGCAGGTCATTAAAGAAGAGACCCGAAAAGATAGGGTACCCGGTAGGTCACTTGCTATACTTTCTATCCATGAGGAAACTTCTGGGCCAGGGAGAATTTTTTTGGCATAAGCCATGTTGCAATGGAGGATGGAATGATGCAGGCAGAATGAAGCTGTACTCCATATACTTTCTGTGGACTTAGTCTCTGTTATTTTATTCTACTGCATTTCTGCAGCATCCTGATTTGGCTCCCAAGCTCTCTCGGGGCTATTTTAAATCATGGGGAGCTGTCTAATTCTTTTTTATGGGGGACAAAGGCTGGGATCTTTTACTCTGCCATCTTGCTGATGTCACTTCATAATGTTTCTTTACTGATTTTCAGAGAAGGAATTCTAAATTTATAAATATTACTTTCAGAATTTTTCTCTATCTCAGTCTAGACAGTTACCTCCATGTCCACGTCTCCAAGTCCTCTAAGCATGAAAGGAGAAGCCATAATTTACACAAACCCAGAGAAGAAACCAAAACGATTCAGGCCCAATTATAGGAGCTTGTCAGGGCTTACATTTTCTCCTAATTATCTATACTTCTAGCTCTGAGGCCTGCCTCTCCTGATTTTCCCAACTCACTTTTATCTTTCTTCTAGCAACTGCAACTTCCTTCAAACCTATGTTGACCTTAAGTCATATACAGTCTCTTTTAATCTTGATTTCTGGCAAACACCACTCTCACCAAGCAATTTTAAATTATAGGCTTTTATTCAAGATTCAAAAAGTAACAGCACAGTGTTACATTGAAGTCCAACAGAACTTAAAACATAAAATTGGGCATTTCATATCCCTTTGTCTAAAACCATTCATGCTTTAAGGAGTTTCTCACTTCCAGAACCCTGCCCCATCTCCTCTATCTCTTTATAACTTTAGTTTCTTTCACATATTCCCTTTCTCAGCCAATGCTAGAGCAAGCACAAATTTCTTCTCAATTTATTAAGCAGAGCAAAACACACACACACACATGCATGCATGCGTGCATGCACACACACAACCATAGATATTTTTGATAAAATTAACAATATGATAGTTGGCTGCCCAGTTAGGCTAAAAGTTAGTTTATGTAGGAGGATATATTTTTACAGATAAGCTGGGAAAGAAAGTCACAAAGGTCTCTCCTCTATGAGACATCTTCTAGCCTTCAACATGTCAAAATGAACTCTATGTTGGGTGGGAAGAAAATCTTGTAGTAATTATACCTCTCAGTACATAATTGAGATACTCTCTTCAGAACACTCTTTACCTGTAAGGAAGTTTCTCCTTGGTGGTCACTATGTTTAGATCTTCTAAAAGTCTAGGGAAAAGCCTGATACATGATGGGTCCACAGTAATTCTTAGATGAATTAAAAAAGGATGTAGTCTGGGTTTTCTGCAGCCCACTTCTGTTTTACATTTATCAATTTCATTTGAGAATATTAATTTTATGTCTGAGAATTATGATTACTACTCAGAAAGATAACTGGACCATCCATATATAGCTTGAAAAATTTTGACTTACAGACCTAAATAATTTCACTGCAGCAGTAAAACCATCATATTTCTATGAGGGAAAATCTAAGTTGAAACAGAGAATATCAGTCATGAGAGGAAAGGAATGTAAGATATTTAAGCATGATAGAGAAAGTAATAACTTCCACAAACCCAGAGGAAAAAATAGGCCATCTGTCCACACACTCTGCCACTCAGGTCCTCTGTAGGTTTGGGCAGCTGAGACTTTTAGTGTAAATATAGAATCCCCAAGCACACAGGGAAGTCTCTTCTTGTCACAAAATTAATTGGTAGCATTTACTCTTGATTGCTTGGCTACTTACTGATGTATTTGTCATCACAAAATCATGAAATCATTTCTATCTCTGCTTGTTTTTCTCCTCACAAGAAAAATGTATAAATATGAGCCTAATTATGAAAGTTATTATGAGTCACCAATATGCTGACTCACCTCTGTTTGCCTTAACATTTGCTAACAATGTGAATAGGGCTCAACCCCTCACAAGCACTGCTACATCCAAGAGGAAAAAATAATCGAAGTTTTGGTGTTGTCTTTTCTACTCTAAGCCACAATAAACATCCAATATGCACCCATCTTTCAGGCCATCTGTGTATAATAAAATATTAATTTTGCAACTGAAAGCAAGGAGAATGTAGCAAATATTGAGGACAGCACATCTATTTAAGTATCTGTTGTGGTATAAGAAAGAACCAAAACTAAGAAACCAAAATTTTGTCAATCATCACCAAATTCTATAGAAAATCAGTTGTTGGCCGGGTGCAGTGGCTCACACCTGTAATCCCAGCATGTTGGGAGGCTGAAGCAGGTGGATCACGAGGTCAGGAGATTGAGACCATCCTGGCCAACATAGTGAAACCCTGTCTCTACTAAAAATACAAAAATTACCCGGGCATGGTGGTATGCACCTGCAGTCCCAGCTACTCAGGAGGCTGAGGCAGGAGAATCACTTGAACCTGGGAGCAGAGTTGCAGTGAGCTGAGATTGCACCACTGCACTCCACTCCAGTCTAGATGACAGGGTGAGACTCCATCTCAAAAAATAAGAAGAAGAGGAAGAAGAGGCAGAAGAAGAAGAAGAAGAAAATCAGTTGTTGATTTCTTTTAGAAGTTGAAGAAGCTAAACATAAAGAATGTGGACTGATTAAAGCTTTCATTGATAGTCAAAGTAATCCAGATGAACAGTAGATACATCAATGTTATTCTTAACTGATTTGGCTGATAAGATAGATAAATAGAGAGACAGATAGATAGTTACATAGGAAAGATTCTATGAGAACATACAAAAAGCAGGGAGGAGGAAGTTGACCAACTTAAACTATAATGTAAAATAATGAAATATATTCTTAGGCAATTTAGCTTATGAAATCAATTAAACATTTGTAAAGGCTTGTTTACAATGTACAATCTTGCAATAATAGTGAGACCACATCCCTCACTAAAGCCATGTTAAATTTCTTAGCATCTGTATTTGACTCCAACAAGAGGCCTCTATAAGCATATAAACTAGCTTTGATTGACATCATTAAAAACTAAAGGACTTCCATCAATTATATATTATTACTCAAAATAAAGTAATAGATGGAGTACCCCAAAATTTAGAAGGCTTTGTAAGGACACAAGCATATCTTTCATTTGGGTAGATAATTTGAGGAAAAATAAATTCTTACTTTACTATTTTCAAGAATACTTTATAATTGCTAAACCAAACAAAATGCTTTAGCACCTATTCTTGAGAGAACATTTTGTTTAAGGCCATATTATCCAAAGCATTTAAAGGCAAATGGAAGGCATAATCATGATATGTTAGGCAGGTTGATGAAGCCTGCATTTTGAGATGTATTGGGTCACCATATTCAATATGAACTGAAAGAATTAGAGTCTACAGGTAGGAAAAGAAATTAAAGATCAAATTTACTTGTTCAATTCAAATTGCACAGAAGCCTAAACTAACATAGTGAGAGGAAAGGAGAGAAAAGGAAATAAATTTGAATCAAAGTAAAGGCAGCAATAATTGAACACATAACTTAAGAATAAGAGCAAAAGACTAATAAGTGTCTGATTTTTCTAGCTGTAAACACTAACATAGGTGCTATTTATAATAAAAATGGAGAAATTCTGCAATATCTATAGGCACCTATATGAAAGCTGGGAATTTGTTGTTGGGTTCTCTCACATCCTAGAAATACTAGTTCATTCATAGAAAAAAAAATGGGAGGCAGAGATTTCTAAACAGATTACAAAATTTTTCTTTGAAAATACTTTGGTAAAAGCTTGAACCCTTTGAGAGAAATTTTATTTACTCAGATATTTTTTCCAGGTAAAATTTACATACAGAAAAGTTCACCATTTTCAGATATACAGGTCAATGTGTTTTGAAGAACATAAAATGTCACATAACCATTATATTAATCCATTCTCACACTGCTGTAAAGAAATACCTGAGACTGGGTAATTTACAAGGAATGGAGGTTTAACTGGCTCACAGGTTTGCAGACTGTACAGGAAGTATGGTGCCAGTATCTGCTTGGCTTCTAAGGAAGCCTTAGGAAACTTGCAATTATGGTGGAAGGCAAAGGGGGAGCAGGTACATGTTACATGGCCAGAGCTAGAGGAAGAGAGAGCAAGGAGGGCCGTGCCACAGACTTAAGCAACCAGATTTTGTAAGAACTCGTTCACTACCGTGACAATGGCACCAACGGGAGGGTGCTAAACCATTCATGAGAAGCTAGTCCCATGATCCAATTAACCTCCAATTAACTTCCCACCGGGCCCCACCTCCAACACTGGAACTAAAATTCAACATGAAATTTGAGCAGGAACATGGATCCAAACCATATCAATCACAACATAACCAAGATATAGATCATTTCCATTTCTCCAAAAAGTTTATTTGAGCCATTTTGTAATCAGTCCCTTTCCCTCACCCTTAGCACCTGATAAAACATCATCTGGTTTCTGTCTCTTATGTTTTTTCTAAAATGTCATATAAATGGAATACTGTACTCTGTAGCTCTTGTGTTTCACTTTTTCCCTTATAATGCTTTTGACCTGAGCCCATGTTGTTACATGTATCAATAGTTTTTACTTTAATTACACTGTATGGATATACCACAATTTGTTTATCTATTCATCAGTTAATAGATGTTTAGGCTGTTTACAATTTGGGGAAATTATGAATAAAGCCACTGTAAAAATGTATGCATAGGACTTCATACAGATAAATGTTTTCACTTCTTTTGAGTTAATTCCTAGAAGTGAGATTGACAGACCACATGCTAAAGATATGCTTGACTTATCAGAAACTACCAAATTATTTTCTAAAGTGATAGAAATATTTCACAAGCATAATTCTAAAGGTGGAAACCATGTAACTTTTAGATGAGAACTGAGGAAAGAATCCTTGTAACTTTAGGTTAGGCAAATATTTCTTAGAAGAAGAAAGCATCAACTATAAAAATACATATACATTGGAATCACTCAAAACCTTTGGTTCTTTGAAAGGCACTGCTAAGAAGATGAAAGCACAGGCCACAGGCTAAAAGAAAAACCAGTAGAAAACCCTCTTAGGGGGCTACCAGAGAGCATGGAAAGAAAAGAAAATCTTGAGGCCCTTCAAGGGAAATTCAAAGCACCTAGCTATCTCTGTTAAATAAATGAACAACCTGGTAAGCAAGAAGGTAATAACAGCTTAAAAAAATGGCCAAAAATGTTACAGTCACAGGATGTTTGGTCCCCTATACAAACTGGAGATAACCTCTTAACATATGTCTTTGAGCTGTTTTTCAGAATACTGGACTCTCACCAAATGGAAAATGCCATCTGCTAGCACATAGATCTCAGATAAAGTGGAACTCAGGACCTAACTCCTACCAACAGTCTTTGTTCTAAATCTCTTTTAGAGGGGCCTAGAGGAAGTCACACCCACATGCCAGACCTTTACATTCCTTTCTGCTGACCCCAAGTTTTTAGACAAAGCTTCTCCTCCTTAACCAATTGCAAATCAGAGAATCTTTAAATTCACCCACGTTCTGTAAGCCCCACCTTAAAGATATCCCTCCTTTTTATATTAAACCAATATATAACCTCGTGTCTTTATTTACAATTTTGCCTGTAACTTCTGCTTTTCTGAAATTTACCTCTAACTTAAAAAACTCTTGGTTGGAAGCCATGAGGCTGGTCAGTTCTTAAGTGTGAGCTGCCCAATTCTCCTTGCTTGGTGCCCTGAAAATAAATGACCTCTTTTCTCTAGCTGCAAAATCTTGGTATGGATGTTTGACTTATTTACAAAATGCATGTCTAATAAAGCTTTGTATCCAGATTACATACAGAACTTTATAATCAAATAATAAGAAAATAGCCAAGAAATTTGGGTTAAAGATTTGAATAAACACTCATCAGAGAAAAGATATGGGTAGGAACTAAGAAAATTACGTGAAAGTTATTCAACATTATGGATGATGTATTCAATATCATTAGTGACTAGAGAAATGCAAATTAAAACCATAACTTCTATATACCTAGAACATTGCCTAAAATTTAAAAAAAAATTTGCAAGTACAAGAGAACATAAAGAACTACTGGAACATTCGTAAAGCTTGAGCTCTTTATTTTTTGTTTCTGATGGTGGATTGATACTGATGATATAATAGTCTTCATTGAGAGATAGGATCTTTTCCTCTATAACATTGCTCAAGAACCATCTCTTACAAATAGGTAGACTAAATTCTCCCATTTTCAGGAGTCTCGTTTTGCACAAGACGCTTCTATGAAAACACTGATTACAGTTAGTTCATCTTAGAGATCAAGGTCACTCTAACTACTCTTTATAATACATATGCTCAATTTGAAAGACAGAAAGATAGAAAGAGAAAAGTGGAATAGAGGAAGGAAGGAATGGAGAAAGAAGGCAGGTGGTAGAGGAAGAGGAGAAAGGGAAAGAAAGAGAGAGAAGAGATGTCTTTCTAACCTAGAGGCTCAAATAACATAAAATCCATTGGGATTTTGAATCTTTGGTCCTAAACGATCTAACTACAATAGGATAATTTTATATATTTAAACCTACCTCACTATTGTAGATTGTCTTCTATCCAGAATAATAGCATTTGAGATTTCCTGTTTTTAGTTATCTTTTCTACAACAGATCTCTTAGTTACAGATTATATTTTAATTGTCTCTACTCAGTGCATTGGGTAATAATCAAACTAGGACTCCTTTACTGTATGGCATGTTGAAACAAGGAATTACTGAATTAAGAGGTCTGATCAAAAGATTCCTTTTCTATATACCTAACTCACATCAAAATGAATACTTCTGGCTGAACGGAATTTGGCAAGACTTGTTTGGACCATTATGTAACCCTCCATTCACTTTTCCTACATATGTCCCCATTGGCACTTACTTCTGGGCTAAGCAGAATTTAAACCAGGAATTTGCAGAGTCAGCACTGAAAAGCAGCAAGGAAGCAGCAGGTTCAGAACCTGGTAGAGACCCAGGTCACAGGGGTGAACAGGGGCATCCAGGAGTCAAGAACATCCAGAGCCAAGTAGGACAGACACTAAATGCCATGGTCAATAACTGCAGCCAAGGAGCCACCAGGAGCCCAGAAAGCATCTGTGATGACACAAGACAGGCAACAGTTTCTAGAGACATCAAATTCTCCAGGAGACTCCAGGAAACTTTTTTAAAGTTAACACACCTGAGACAACTCCAGTTCTATAGTATCATAAAGATGCTATTCTGACAATAAAAACCTGTGCTTACTGTGTATCTTTTTATTGATCTTCTGGTTGTTTATAATAGTTAATGTCTCTGTCAATGAGTACAGTGATATGATTTAGATCTTCCCTGTTTCTTCGTTGTTAACTCTTCAGAATCATGCCATATTCACTTTTGCACATCTCTCCTGGCCATATTGGCATATTGCACAGATTAGATACTTGATAACATTTTTTTTACTAATTTTTTATTCTTAGCTCTTTTGACATAGGAGCAGCTCAGCTGAAAAAATTTCTTGATGACGACAAGTAGATACCATCCATGGTTGAACCCAAGCAAAGGAAAACTCTCCTAAACATTAAAAATAATAGTTTTTTTCAACAAAATAATCCATAACTCAGGGTTGAAAGAGGAAGTGATACGGAAGTCCTGTGGGAGATAGCAGCATGACTTTAATTAGAAATAGACAATTTAGATTCTAGCATTTTCTTGAGAATTACTTAAATTTTATGAGCCTCACTTGCCACATCTGCAAAATGCAACTAAATGACAACTTACCTACCTGTATATAGAAGGTTAGACCAAATGTGCCTGACAGTTTTTTTAAAAAAAGGAGCCAGACTTTCTAAAATAATAGAAGAGATCTACATTAGTTTTTGGAGAAATGGTATTCAAGTTCCCCTCCAGTAGAGAGCTGTGTAACTGCAGAAAATATAGAATTCAATTACATCTTAGCATATAATTCTATTTTCAGATATTGAAAAAACAAGCCTCGTGACAAACAAGGCCCTTAACCCTTTCCATTTCAATAAAATGCTTAACAAATTGCTCTCCATCACTAAGGAGCCACAGATTGTGAACAAAATCTACTGTAACTCTACAGCTTTCATTAAAAGGTGGCAAAGTGCATGGGGGACATTTGAGAGTTTAGAATGCCCTAGAAAGAAATCATTAGAAGAAAAAACACATACAGAAAACTATTAATGGTTAAATGAACCCAATTACAAATTCCAATTTCTTGATGATGTATTTATCTGGATACATATTTTTCTTTCCCAAATACTATTTTATTTACCAACAAAAATTGCGTGTAAGAAAAATGAAGAGAAAGCAAGGCATTAGGCCAGAGATATGTACTATCAATGGACAAGAAATTGAAACATTTCTCTTTTTCTTTGGAGAGACAGGGTCTCACCATGTTACCCAGGCTGATCTCAAACTCATGGGCTCAAGTGATCCTTCCACCTCAGCCTTCCAAAATCCTGGGATTACAGGCATCAGCCATCACATCGGCTAAAACATTTCTTGATGATGACAAGTAGCTATCACTCATAACTGAACTCAAGCAAAGGAAAGCTTTTCGAAACATTAGTAATAATGTTTTTTCAATAAAATAATCCACAACTCAGGGTTGAAAGAGGAAGTGATATGGAAGCCCTGTGGTAGATAGCAGCATGACTTTAAGAACTGTCCCATTCCTAGACACTGAATGTAACTAACTGTAGCAGTCACACCGTGCTGAAGTTGAGCTTGATTATTAGAAAATTGGGACTTGGGGCAAAGCAGACTTTGATTACTGGTGTTAGAAGAGAAAGAAAAGATAAACAGTTCTCCAGCTAACTTTCAACCCCAACACACAAAGAGGATAAATGACTCAGCGTAGCAATAAAATCCCTGGAAACTTTAATTTCTACAGCAATTCTTTTCCTGCATACTTACCACCCTAGCAACTGAAATCCAGGCCAGAAACAGACACTCCTAACATTCTGCCATCAGAGGATTAAAATCTTATTGATTTAGAAAGTCGGCACTGGAGATCGAGCCAAAGAATTTGGACAATTCCACCACAGACAGGAAAAGAAGGTCTTTTCAGTATGAGTATATAGTGTTTCCCTAGTAAAGAAAATAAAAATAAACAAAAGCAAAACAAACAAAACATAAAGTGTTGCCACGGTCAAAAGATATGTCTGCAGCAATGCAAACTGATTTTGTAACCCAGAGAGAAAGGTAAGCATGCCAACCTGTTGGTACAGCTATATAGACTCCTGGCTCCGTGCTTTACTAAGGAGGTCTTCAACAGTTGCAAAAGATAGATCTCCATCCTCTATTCTAAAAATTGGCACTACTGGCAAATAAGGTGACATAGGAACATACTCAGTATTCTAAAAAGAAGCTCAAAGTCAGTAAATGTCATTTTTCTAATGAAACAGAGTTAATACAAGAAGGAAGAGAGAATGTTAGTATTCTCTGTGGAAATTGAGACCATATGGCATCCATAAATCAAGAGCAAGATACTATGACAAATGAATCAAAGAAGAATCAAAAGAATTTAGAAATATAAGTACTAAAATTTTAAAACATTCTATCTAAGGAGTGAAATACATAATAAACTCAGACATTTTTGTCTTTGTTCTTCAGTACAGTGAGTCATCCATTTTATCAAAAAACTATCCATCCATGTGTACTGGTAGTCAGTCTTCTCTTGCAGAAAGTTAGATGGCAGAAGGAATAAAAGTAAAATAGAAATTTATACTTTAAATAAGCATAATTGATTAAAGTAGGCTGCATTTTTCAAAATACTATTCAAACAAAAACTTCTAGCAGGTATTCCCAAGAGTAAAGAATCAAGATTTAAAAAAATTATTGACAGAGATGCAGATTAAAGGCTAAAATTTAGAGGCCAAAGTGTTATACAGGAATGAAGTATAACTTTATACCAATAAACTTATAAATATAGTAATAATATGGCAGGGCATGGTGGCTCACTCCTATAATCCCTACAGTTTGGGAGGTCAAGGTGGGCGGATCACGAGGTCAGGAGATCAAGATCATCCTGGCTACCATAGTAAAACCCAGTCTCTACTAAAAATACAAAAAATTAGCAGGGCATGGTGGCACTCACCTGTAGTCCCAGCTACTCAGGAGACTGAGGCAGGAGAATCTCTTGAACCTGGCAGACGGAGGTTGTAGTAAGCCGAGATCATACCACTGCACTCCAGCCTGGGCAACAGAGTGAGACCCTGTCTCATAATAATAATAATATCATTATTATTTTTGAGACAGGGTCTCACCCTTTCACCCAGGCTCTAATGCCGTGACACTATCACAGCTTACTGTAGTCTCAAACTCTTGAGCTCAAGCAATCCTCCAATTTCAGCCTCTCAAATAGCTGGGACTACAAGTGCCTGCCACCATGCTTAGCTAATTTTTTTTAAAAATCTTGTAGAGATGGAGACTTGTTATGTTGCCCAGGCTGGTCTCGAGCTCCTGGCCTCAAGTAGTCCTTCTGCCTTGGCCTACCAAAGTTCTGGGATTACAGCTGTGAGCCACTGTGCCTGGCCAATACAATTATTTTATTGGAAAATATAAATGATGAACTTTACAAAATATTTAGAAATCCTGAATAGACCCATAACAAAGGCACCAGATTCATAAATCTTAGCAAAGGGTCAAGTTTTTAATTTTGTTCAAGAGCACAGAAAAACATGAGATCCTTCAAACATTATTCACAAAGCTGGTATATCTTTAATATTCAATGAACAAAACTAGCATAAAAATTATGATAGACAAACATCACTTATACATATACTTTATTAATATCCTAAAGGTAAATATTAGCTCATAAAGTCCAGCAGAAGTAAAAGAATATTGTACCAAGAGAAAAGTAGTGTTCATTGCTTCCAGAAATAAAAAAGGTTAATACCGAGGAAATACAATGATAAAAGTCATTGCATTACCACCAGTGGACAAAAATGAAACATGCTAAAATAAGTTACTTAATAAAGTAAGCATTTATTACCAATCAATAACTACACTTATCACTTCTGTACTGTAAGCCTTTGTCAGTGCAATTTAAGCTAAATATATAAATATAAAATGAAAGAATTAATATTATATGAAAATTATCTAACTGGAAAAACTAAAAGTATTAAGTGAAAATTTTTAGAATAAGTGAATTTTACTAGGTTGCCAGATTTTAAAAAAATATACAAAATCAATAACTCTTAATTTAACTAAAAATAATCAGTGATATCACATTAAAATATCTTTAATTTTACATAATATCTAAGGTTAAATCTCACATGAAATACATAGTTCCAAGGTAAAGAGTTTTTTCACAAAGTATACATTTAAAAACACAAATAAATAAATGGAAATATAAATCCTGTACAAAAAAGACTAAATATTATAAAGATACCACTTGATAAAATATTTCAATAAATTCAGCATGGTTCAATCAAAATTCCTCCTTTTTTTTTTGGAAAAATGTTTATCTTTCCTGTTCTAGAGTTAACATCTAACAGTAAATTATTATATTGACAATTAAACACTGTTAAAAATAGACATTTGAAAACTTACATCAAATCATGGTATGGCCCTGTTAAAAACCTCCATGGCTGTGGCCAGGCACAGTGGCTCACGCCTGTAATCTCAGCACTTTGGGAGGCCGAGGCAGGCAGATCACAAGGTCAGAAGTTTGAGAACAGCCTGACTAACAAGGAGAAACCCCATCTCTACTAAAAATACAAAATTTGCAGGCCGTGGTGGTTCATGCCTGTAATCCCAGCTATGCAGGAGGCTAAGGCAGGAGAATCGCTTGAACCAGGGAGGTGAAGGTTGCAGTGAGCTGAGATCCCACTGCTGCACTCCAGCCTGGGCAACAAGAGGGAAACTCCATCTAAAAAAAACAAAAACAAAACAAAAAAAAACATGGCTGCTTTTCGCTTAAATCTAAATTCTTCGCCTTATTAGCAAAACCATAGCTTCCATCCCCAGCTCATCCCAGGTTTCCTCCTGCACACAGTGGTGCAGTTCTCTCCCCTCTTGCAGGTGGCAGAATAATGAGCCTCCAGAAAGGTCCATAGCCTCATCCCCGGAACCTGTAAATGTGTTATATGATAAAGGGGAATTCAGTTTGCATAAGAAACAAAGACTGCTCATCAGCTGACCTCTTTCAAGGGCACTCTGTTTACTTCTGTCTTGTGACACTTCATCTCAATCATTTTACAGAAATTTAGCACAATTTTTGATACATTTTCTCTGTTTGCTTGTTATGGTCTAGCTTCTTCACCAAGTTCTATTTAAGCAAGGGCCTTATCTTTCTTGTTTCATGTTATATTCCCAGGCCCTCACACAGTACAGACAAATGACTAAGCAAATGTATGAACATATTATATTATGAATTCACGATAACAAAATTATATAATAATAGCATATATGAGTATATATCAGTGGACAAGAACCCAAAGGCAAGTGCAAAGATTTATGAAGCTCCAATATATAATAGAGATGATATTTTAAATCTATAAGTAAAAGGTAGACTACCTACTGTGTTTTGTGTACAGAAACTGGAGTAACTATTTCTTTTAAAGTATTACACAACCTCTTGCTATGCTCAAAAGTAAAATCAAGACAACTTGAAGATTAAAATGTAAAAACAAAAAGAATATTTCATAATTTTAAAATGAAAAAGATGTTTATAAGAAGAATATGAAACCTAGAAACTATAAAGAAAAAAGATCAATACATTTGAGAACTTAGTAATTTAAATGTTTCATAACAAATAATCCCATAAACCAAATTATGAAACACTATAAGCAAATTTTAAAATACTGGGAAAAAATTTTTCAATCATTAATGTCTGCAAATTAATACTAAAATAGACCAATCTTTGTAACTAAAAAAGAATAAAAACACTTTACAAACTTTCCAAACAAACATGAAAAGACTTGCGAAAAGCAATTCACAGAATTGACCAATAAGCAAATAATAAGATCTTGAATCTTAATAATCAAAAAAATATGAATCAGAACAGTTAGATTTTTTATGCAACAGATTGGCAAAGATTAAAATACTTAATACTCATTTGAATGTGGAAGAGATAGGCATTCTCAACTATTTAAGGAGGGTCCAATGGTACAAAATATTTTGCAATACCTATCCTGCCTTCTCTTTGAACTAACAATTCAACTTTTAGTGACTACAGACAAATTTACCCAAGTTGTTATGCCAATAGAATAATCATCACAGTAGTGGGTGTAATTACAAGAAGAAAAGAAGGAAAGGCATAAAGAAAAAAGAAGAGAAAGAAGAAGGAAAAGAAAAAAGAGAAGAGGAAGGAAAGAAGGAAGGAAGGAAGGAAGGAAGAGAGGGAGGGAGGGAGGAAGGAGGGAGGGAAGACAGGAAGGAGGTAAGACAGGAGGGTGGAAGGAAGGAGAGAAGGAAGGAAGGAAGGAGGGAAGGTAGGAAGGAGGGAAGGATGACA
>CAUYLG010070694.1:0-95698 GCA_963573385.1 Cacajao melanocephalus
GTTTCCCTTCTCTTTTTATTTATAAATTTAAATAACCCCCAAAATGTCAATTTATCTTTCTTTTAAAAAAAAAAAAAAAAAAAAAAAAAAAAAAAAAAAAGAACTTAAAAACATTCACCTGTGGTTAATTATGAGGATTAAATGTGAAACAGGTACAATATGAAACATGTAGTTCAACCAATAGACACAACTGTTTTGAATATATTATTAAACACTCTAGACAGAAACTTTTTCTGCTGTTCTATTTATTTCAAGTCAATTAACACGCATAGAGCCCCTCTGTGTCTACCCAGACTTACTGGGGAATATTAATTTAGCTGCTTTTCTTAACACAAAAAAACCTACATGATCCAGAACAATGTATTTTTTAATCAAACCCTCCCCTTCTTCCTGATTCTCTTCTCTCCAAAACCCTACCCTACCAAGACTCTTCACAATTATTTTCAAGTCCCCAAAGAGCATCTCATGGTTTCCTCAAAAACTTGTTCTCTTTGCTTCTCCCTTCATCTTCCTGCACTGAGCCACCTGAGAGGGCTCTCCAGCTCCCAGTAGCTCCACAGCCCCGGAAGGTGAACAGTTGCGACTCACAGAAATTGTGAGATGGACCAGGCATGGTGGCTTATACCTGTAATCCCAGCACTCTGGGAGGCCAAGGCAGGTGGATCACTTGAGGCCAGGAGTTTGAGACCAGCCTGGCCAACATGGTGAAACTCTGTCTCTACTAAAAAATACAAAAATTACCTGGGCATGGTGGCATGTGCCTGTACTCCCAGCTACTCGGGAGGCTGAGACAGGAGAATTGCTTGAACCCAGGAGGCAGAGGTTACATATTGTGCCACTGCACTCCAGCCTGAGCGACAGAGCCACACTCCGTCTCAAAAAAAAAAAAAGAAAGAAAGAAAAGAAATGTGTGAGATGGTCCCGATGGGAAGATGGGATGCTGTGTTACAAATGTGCTGATATGGACATCTTTTAATTAATTTTAAATTTATCAATCTTTTATTTTGTGTAATTGTGCATATGTTAGCACAGTCGGAATGAGTATTCACTATTAGCCAAAAGTTAACTTGCAGATACCCAACCAGATGACCCCACTTGTGTTACAGGTTTGAAAAAAAAATTAACTTCAAACACAAAAACAAGTTAAACCGCTGGTATTTTCCTTTCATGTGAATTTCTAATAAATGGTTACCCATGTGCTGTTGCATGATACAATCCCAAATATCCTATGGCCAATCAGTAAACATATAACAATCATTTACAACATAGCTATAAATTAACAGTGATTAACTTTATTGAAGTAGAGAAATAGAGAAATAGAATAAAGCTTCATAAACCACCATCCTGGGTATGACACTTAAGAAGCCAAGAACACAAGAGGAGCTTGGCCCAAAACATTCTCCCTCTCTAGTCCATTTAACTTCTCATAACTGTTAGGAGCTCAGGGACGGGTATTCATACCCTCCCCTTGCTCTATCCCTGGGCACTGAGAGCCACCAGAGGCCCATATGTGGCTTTGTTCTGAAACCTGGAGACACCTCCTCCGCAGTACAGCACTGCTACAGGGAAGAGTCGCAGGCCTTTGGTTGAGACTCAGCTGCTTAAGGCACTACCCATGTACCTTGCCTCAGGCTTTCTCCCTGCTCCGGCCCCCAGAAGCCTGGAGTGTCTGCTTCTCTGCCTCTCCTGTCTCAGTCAAGCACAGTCTTTCTCCTTCCTCTCTCCCTAGCAGGCAGCATGGAGGACTCCCCAGAGGAGGTGACCCCAGTGGGCCCCGCTAGGGTGAGGCTGTGTCTTCTTCAGTTGGGGATCAGGTCCTTCAACCATCCAAATTACCTGATCTAGGGCATTCTCTGCTTCCTTTCTGCTCTAGCAAGACATGTCTAGTGAGAGCTGCACATTTTTTCCCTTGATCTCTTTTCTGAGAGGTACAGAGTGAGTGAGTGTGTGTGTGTGTGTGTGTGTGTGTGTGTGTGTGGTGTTTGTGTTTTATTTCAGAGCAATGTCTAGCCCTGTTTCTCAGTATATATTTATACTATGTTCACTTATATGTTCAATTATTCATTTCCATAATTAAATTTTCCTCATTGTGACACACAATCTTTCATTTTAAAAATTATTCTTGTATTATTTATTCATTCAGACAGATATTTGTTCCTGCCAATGCTGTGACAGTGATAAATAAGGCATTTCTTAAAGAACTTACATTCTACTGGGGTAGACAAATATTAAACAACCAATAACATCGGTATTGAATTACAGTTGTGTTAAGTGCTAAAAAGGAGAAAAATAGATTGTTAAGAGAGAATATGAGAAGGCCTGACTACCTCCAGAGAGAAAGACTTCTTTGAAAAAGCGTGATTAAGCAGAACTCTGAGGGTAAGTAGAAAATAACTGGGCAGGTCAGGTGTGATGGCTCACGACTGTAATAGCAGCACTTTGGAAGGAGCACTCTAGGCCAGGAGTTCGATACCAGCCTGGGCAACATAACAGGATCCTATCTCTTTTTAAAAAAATAGCAAGGTATGATGACATGTACCTGAAGTCCTAGCTGCTCAAGGGGCTGAGTGGGGAGGATCACTTGAGCCCAGAAGTTCAAGGCTGCAATGAGCTCTAATTGCAATGCTGCACTCCAGTATGGATAACAGAATGAGACCCTGTCTCAAAAAAATTATTTTTAAAAGGAAAGTGCCATGGTAGAGAACATTCCATGAAACTGAAACAATATGTGCAAAGGCCCTGGGGAAGGGAAAAGCCTACTGGCTCACACCTGTAATCCCAGCACTTTGGGAGGTCAAGGCAGGAGAATCGCTTGAACCCGGGAGTTTGAGACAAGCCTGGGCAACATAGGGAGACCTCATTTCTTAAAAAAAAAAAAATTATTATTATTCAGGTGTGGTGGTACATACCTGTAGGACCAGCTACTCAGGAGGCTGAAGCAGGAGGATCACTTAAGCCTGGAAGATCAAGGCTGCAGTGGGCTCCACTGCCCTGCCCCTTGGGTGACAGAGAAAGACCTGTCTTAAAGCAAAAAGGACACAGTGCCCAAGAGAAATCAAGTGAGCAGGCAGGAGCCATATCTTAAGGTGTTTTTCTGACCATGTTAAAGGCTTTGGTCTTTACCTTATGAGCTATGGGAAGTATTGAGAGATGTTTTAGCAAAAAAGTTACATGAAATGTTTTTAAAAGATTATTCCTGCAACAAGATCATTTTGATGAGAAAACAATAAAGAAAAAAAAGATTATTCTAACTGCTGTGTGGGAAAGATATTAGAGAGAGTAGAGGTAAGAAGTGATTTCATTAGCCTTTTACAAAAATTTTTGTTTAGAGACAGGGTCTCACTACGTTGTTCAGGCTGGAGTGCAGTGACTATTCATAGACACAGTCACAGCTCACTGCAGCCTTGAGCTCCCAGGCTCAAGCAGTCCTCCCACTTCAGCATTCCAAGTAGCTAGGACTATAGGCACCCACCATCCCATTTGGCTATTTCATTCATGTTAATGGGAGATAATAGTGGATTGGCCTAGCTTGTGGCAGTGGAGATGGAAAAAGTTGGGCAGTTTCAATATATATTTAGGAGCTAGAATTGCCAAACAACTGAGTCCTAAAAATTCAAAATATTAGATATGAATTTCAGTTTTTTAAAACAACTAAGTCAGGATCATGAAATTCCCTATTTATTTCCCTATTTTAGAAAGGGTGGCAGAGAAGTATTCTTTGAGATGACACTTATGTGGGACTAAGATGTGATACAGCAAGGTCAAATACATGCCTAAAACCTAAACCAAAAATTCTAGGTTAGTGGAGATACACACACAGACAGACACATACACATTATACATTTTATATAAAACGTAGGTTTATAAGTCACACATTCACTTCACATATATTTATATAAAATATAAATACATGTTCATATTATATTTATGAATATATGGGTATTCAAATTATGTCCTTAAGAAGAATCAAGACTGAAATGTTCAGGTCATATTCCTGTTGAACATTTTGCTACACAGATTGGTTGATTATTAGCATGGTTTATTTGCTTGGAAAATAATTGAAGTAGTTAGAGAATGTGCTTGTAATATGTAATTTAAATTGCACCTACAGATATAATGCTACTTTTTTGTTCTTCATTCTTGACAGAAGAGGGACTCATCACAATGGAAACTATTGGTTTTAGGTGAAGCCAAACACAGAACACAGCAGCTGGACATAAAAATCTTTAGCTGTCTTAATTTCCTTCAACCTTCTGGAATCAGATTCATTTCTGGCTCTCAAGAAGGTCTAAATAGCAAAATATGAGTTGTGGCCATCTGGTATTTTTGAGGAGATGCCATTAGATTATGAAGAAAAATCATGTGCTAGGAGTTAAGAAATATGAATTCTAACTCCAGTTCTATACCTGGCCTCTTAGATTGCCTTGAGTTGATGTCTCAGTCCATTTTTGCTGCTATAACACTACACCTGAGACTAGGTAATTTATAAGGAACAGAAATGCATTGGCTCATGATTGTAAGGGCCAGGAAGTCCAAGATCAAGGAGCTGGTGTTTGGTGAGGGCCTTCTTGCTGTGCCATCCTATGGCAGAAGGTCAAAGAGTTGGGGAGAGAGAGAGACAAAATGGGATCAAATTCATCCTTTTGTAAGAAACCCACTCCTGCAATAACAGCATTTATTAATTCATGAAGACAAAATCTTCATGGCCAATTTGTGTCTTAAAGTTCCCACCTGTTAGTATTGTTACAATGGCAATTAATTACAACATGAGTTGAAGAGGGGACAAACATTCAAATTATAGCAGTTGATTCCTTGGCCTCTCTGTGCTTCAGTTTTTCAACTGTGGAATTTGAACTAAACTAAGTCTTGGGTCCCTGTAATGCCCATTCTGTGATTCAAAGAGAAAATATGAAGCCTCCTCCCTAACATTTCACATACACAGTTTCTTTAATCATTCATTAATGATGTTAACAAATGAGAACCTGCTATGTGTCCAGCATTATTGTAGGCATGAGGCACACAGTGGTGAACAAAAAACAGACAAAAAAAAAAAACCTCATAGAATTTACATTCTAGTGTCTATAGGTGGCTCTACACAAATCTTGGGTCACTAATAATAGCATTTTAATAAACAGTTAAAAGAAGATCTTTGTTTGTTTAATATTTAATAAAGGAAAATTTGTTCTTTCAATACTTATCCCAGGCACCACCTCCTACTTCCAGGAAATCTTTTCTCTGAAAACTTCTGTGTGTTATAGCATTTTGGGCTATAGTATTTATTCATAAATTATATGTATATTTATATATTAACAGATATGAACAAATAATTCTTTTTGAAGCTATATGTTGGTGTGAGTCATCTCTATCAGAGACTATAAAATCATGGAATAAGTGACTACATAACTTCAGCACCTTTATCACAGTGCTGAGTCACAGTAGATGCTCAGTTCATACTTGCCAAATGAATATATCTAAACTGTTGGCATATGATATATCTGAAAATCCAAGACCTCACTTCCCATGCATAGGAAGAGACTTCAGAGCAAAATTACATCTATAGCTAGTCTGATTCATGGGCTTTTGCCAGGTTCCCTTTGCTCTACTTGCCCTTTCCTACCCTACATTTTTCTCCTATCCAAGGCTCAATCTTTCTCAGTTCCTGCTTCCATAGCTGTCAGCTGTCCATGACAATCTGCAGATCTGTTCTCAGCAGTGGATCCTCTAGCATGGGGGCTTCCAAAGTGGTGTATGCAGATCACAGGGAATACCCTAGGAAGTCTACTGAGGTTCTAGAAGAAAATATTAGAATATATACATCTTCTAATATATATTTCTGCACATACATATATACACATATTTGCATATATACACACAGACATATATATACACACACACATATGCATACATGCGTGCATATATGTATGTATACACATGCATAAGTACAGATGGAAATGTACATACATACACATATCTACACATACATATCTACATGCATCTATATGTGCACACAGACATATATATTTGTATTTGCATATAAACACATACATATACATATACACACATACATGCATACCCACACATGTATAATATATACACATATATACACACATGAATGCATACGCATGTACAGTCATGCATAAAACATTTCAGTCAACAATGAACTGCATATATGATGGTGGTCCCATAAAATTACAGTACCATATTTTTGCCATATCTTTCTATGTTTAGACATGTTTAGATACAAGTGTTTACCATGTGTTACAACTGCCAGTATCCAGTAAAGTAATATGCTGTATAGGTTTGTAGCCTAGGAGAAATGGGCTTGTATTAGTCCATTTTCAAGCTGCTGATAAAAACATACCTGAGGCTAGGAAGAAAAAGATGTTTAATTGGATTTACAGTTCCACATGGCTGGGGAGGCCTCAGAATCATGGTGGAAGGTGAAAGGCATGTCTTACATGGCAACAGCAAGAGAAAATGAGAAAGCTGCAAAAGCAGAAACCCCTGATAAAACCATCAGATCTCCTGAAACTTATTCACTACCACAAGAACAGTATGGGGAAAACCACCCCATTATTCAAAATATCTCCCACCGGGTCTCTCTCACAGCATATGGGAATTATGAGAATACAATTCAAGATGATATTTGGTTGGGGACACAGAACCAGATGGTATCATTCCACCCTTGCCCCTCCAAAGTTCATGTCCTCACATTTCAAAACCAATCATGCCTTCCTAACTTTTGGATTAATACTGAAACCAGTTAAGAAGTCTTAACTCATTAAGACTTCTTAACTGGTTTCAGTATTAATCCAAAAGTTCACAGTCCAAAGTCTCATCTGAGACAAGGCAAGTCCCTTCCACCTGTGAGCCTGTAAAATCAAAAGCAAGCTAGTTACTTCCTATATAAACTGGGGGTACAAGTATTGGGTAAATACAGCCATTCCAAATGGAAGAAATTGGCCAAAACAAAGAGGTTACAGGGCCCATGCAAGTCAGAAATCCAGCAGGGCAGTCAAATCTTAAAGCTCCAATGTGATCTCCTTTGACTCCAGGTCTCACATCCAGGTCACACTGAAGCAAGAAGTGGGTTCCCATTGTCTTGGGCAGCTCCACCCTGTGGCTTCGCAGGGTACAGTCTCTCTCCCGGCTGCTTTCACAGGCTAGTGTTGAATATCTGAAGCTTTTCCAGGTTCATAGTGCAAGCTGTAGGTGGATCTACCATTCTGGGGTTCAGAGAATGGTGGCCCTCTTCTCACAGCCCCACTAGGCAGTACCTCAGTAGGGAGTCTGTGTGGGGGCTCCAACCCTACATTTCCTTTCTGCACTTCCCTAGCAGAGGTTCTCCATGAGAGCCCCACCCCTGCAGCAAACTTCTGCCAGGACATCCAGGTGTTTCCATACATCTTCTGAAATCCATGCAGAGGTTACCAAACCCCAATTCTTGATTTCTGTGTACCCGCAGGCTCAACACCACATGGAAGCTGCCAAGGCTTGGGGTTTGCACTCTCTGAAGCCACGACCCAAGCTCTATGTTGGCCCCTTTCAGCCACAGTTGGAGTGGCTGGGACACAGGGCACCAAGTCCCTCATGCTGCACATAGCACGGGGACCCAGGGCCCTGCCGTGAAACCATTTTTTCCTCCTAGACCTCCAGGTCTGTGATGGGAGAGGCTGCCACAAATGTCTCTGACATGCCCTGGAGACATTTTCCCCATTGTCTTGGAGATTAACATTCAGCTCCTCATTACTTATGCAAATATCTACAGCAGCTTGAATTTCCCCTCAGAAAATAATATTTTCTTTTCTATCACATTGTCAGCCTGCAAATTTTCCCAAATTTCATGCTCTGCTTCCCTTTTAAAACTGAATGACTTTAATAGTACCCATGTCACCTCCTGAATGCTTTGTTGCTTAGAAATTTCTTCCACCTATGCATAGGTGGAAGATATCCTAAATCATCTCTCTCAAGTTCAGGCTTCCACAAATCTCTAGGACAGGGGCAAAATGCCTCCAGTTTCTTTGCTAAAACATAACAAGAGTCACCTTTGCTCCCATTCCCAACAAGTTCTTCTTTATCTCAGATCACCTCAGCCTGGATTTCATTGCCCATATCATTATCAGTATTTTTATTAAAGTCATTCAAGTCTCCAGGAAGTTCCAAACTTTCCCACATTTTCTTTTTGCCTTCTGGGCCCTCCAAACTGTCTCACCCTCCACCCATAACCCAGTTTTAAAGTCACCTCCACATTTTTGGGTATCTTTTCAGCAATGCCCTATTCCCAGTACCAATTTACTGTATTAGTCTGTTTTCACACTGCTGATAAAAACATACCCAAAACTGGAAAGAAAAAGAGGTTTAATTGGACTTACAGTTCCACATGGCTGGGGAGGCCTCAGAATCATGGTGGGAGGCAAAAGGCACTTCTTACATGGTGGTAGCAAGAGAAAATGAGGAAGATGCAAAAGCAGAAATCCCTGATAAAACCCTCAGATCTCATGAGACTTATTCACTACCATGACAACAGTATAGGCAAAACTGCCCCATGATTCAAATTACCTCCCACCAGGTCCCTCCCACAACATGTGGGAACTATGGGAGTACAATTCAAGATGAGATTTGGGTGGGGACACAGACCCAAACCATATCGGGGCTATAGCATGCAGCCTAGGTGTATAGTAGGTTTACTAGGTGTACCATCTAAATTTATGTAAATACACTCCATGATGTTCATATAATGATAAGATTATCTAATGATTTCTCAGAACATATAGCTATCATTAAACAAGGCATAACTATATATACACACAAATATACATGTGTACATATATATGTGCATATGTATACATACATACACGTATTTACTTTTTATCAAAAAAAGAAAAAGAAAAATGTACTAACCTTTTATGTGTGGATTGACATCAATCCACTGTGCCCACACTGTACCCAGGTCACCTGAGAGGAAGTGGTGGAGGGGAGCTCTCACAGCAAAGAGGCGGGGTCACTGAAGTTTCAGCGAGGCAGAGTTACAGATTATATTATCTGGTTTTAACTAATTTGCCCTCACCAAAATAGAAAAGTGACTTTAAAAGATTTAAAAAAAAAAACACTGCAGCTTAAATATTATGCCAACAACATCAAATGTAGTTGACACTTGAATAATATGGATTTGAACCATGTGGATCCACTTACTGGTGGATTTTCTTCCTCTTCTGCCACTCTGGAAACAGCAAGATCAACCCCATCTCTTCTCCTCCTTAACTTACTCAAGGTGAAGACCTTTATAATAATCCACTTCCACTTAGTAAACAGTAAATATACTTTCTCTTTTTATGATTTTCCTAATAACATTTTCTTTTCTATAGCTCTAGTAATAAAGTAATATAATATGCATGCAGTATATAATACATACATATATACATAATATGTGTTAATCAACTGTTTGTGTTATGCGGAAGGCTTCAGTCAACAGTAGGTGATTAGCAGTCAAGTTTTGGGGTACTCAAAAGTTATACCCAAATTTTTGACTGAGGAGGGAAAGGGAGCTAAACTCCACCTTGTTCAAGGATCAGTGGCCTTAACCACAACATGATGCTGCTTGTAAACACAAAGAGATGAGAAAAAGGCAGAGCAAACATTCTGCCTCCTCTTGGTACAACAGCTCAGCAGCCATCTTAGGAAGCTTAAGCAGTGACAGTGTTATCAAGTCTGACAAGTACGTCAGCAAAAGAGAGTGTTATGAAACTATCAAGAAGATATTGAAATATGGATTTGCAATCAGTATCTTTATTTATTTATTGAGACAGGTTCTTGTTCTGTCACTCAGGCTGGAGTGTAGTGTCATCACTGCTCACTGCAGCCTTGACCTCCCGAGTTCAAGCCACCCTCCAACCTCAGCCTTCCAGGTGGTTGGGATTATAGGCACACACCACCATGCCCAGCTATTTATTTATTTTTTTTAGAAATGAAAGTCTCCCTATGTTGCCCAGGCTGATCTCAAATACCTGAGCTCAAGCAATCTTTCCACCTAAGCCTCCCAAAGTGATGGGATTATAGGTGTGAGCCACGGCACCTAGCCACCAATGTCTTTAATGATGAACTTTGCTCTAAGTTGTTTATTAAGTCTCAGGATATTACCCAATAATAGTAAGGCATGTATTGAGTTTGTGAATAAATTAATCATTATATATTAGTGATTTACGAAATAAACATCTGGTCAAAAAAATTGGAGACCACTGCCCTCAAAATTAACAGCTAAACAACTTTCTGTGACAGTCCAGAAGCTTACATTCCAAAATGTTTATTGCAGTTACTTTCTGGAAAATGAGATTGTTTGTTGAAAACAGTTTTAAGATTCAAATTCCACTTATTACATGTAGACTTAAATAATACTGGATTTTCCCAAACCACTATGAAACATTTTATGAAGACAAATTTATTTCTGATATTTATTTCTCTACTAATAACCAAAAAATGCCTAACTTCTCAGAATGGGATTTGTAATTCTCTTCTCCAGGATTCCCACGTTGCTTTTGCCTGCCAGGAATGTCTTCACACTTGTGTGTCTATTGGGATGATCAGCATTCATTTCAGTCTTGGCCATTGCATGAGGCATATGACCCATACTGGACCAATGATAGGTAAAGGGGATCTTTTTTCTCTCTGTAAAATGTTTGACCAATCATCTTGAGGTTCAATTGCCATGTTCACACAGAACCCATTTTTCTATACTCAGGATTTTATGTAAACATCTATTATTATATCTTTCCATTATGTTTGTTTGTTTTAGTTATAGCTAGGGCTGCTCTGTGTGATTGTGCGAGTTTTGCAATGTGCACAGATGCCTGGTGAAGGATGAGTGAAGGTTCAAGTCTAGCCCAAGCTGTGCTCATTCAGCTGTGAGCTCTGGAGTACCTTCCCCAATTTTCACATTGGCTAGTGCTGTTCTAACTAGATTGTGAGCTTCCTGAGAGTAGAGAACATTCTTAGTCATCTATTTGACATAGTTCCTGGCAACATGCCTTATCAGAAGACCCTTTTTTTTTTTTTTTTGCTTCTTTGAGAGAGTCTTGTTCTGTTGCCAGGCTGGAAGGCAGTGGCATGATCTTGGCTCACTGCACCTCCACCTCCTGGGTTCATGCGATTCTCCTGCCTCAGCCTCCTCAGTAGCTGGGACTACAGGCGCACACCACCACGCCTGGCTAATTTTTGTACTTTTAGTATAGACGGGTTTCACCATGTTGGTCAGAACGGTCTCAACCTCTCGACCTAGTGATCCGCCTGCCTCGGCCTCCCAAAGTGCTGGGGTTACAGGCTTGAGCCACCGCGCTGAGTCTAGAAGACTCTTAATAGATATCTGTTGCATTGAATTTCAGAGTACATTTTCGGACATAAAATTCTGACATGCTCCATCATTTTTAACCTCCCTTATTCAATTATGTAGGCAATAAGTCACCACACTGACTTTATGCTCTCTTAAGCATCTATCACAATGTCAAACACCTTGGGGGTATTTAGTGGAGATTAATTTATTATGATAAATGACCCTTGTTCAATTTCTATTCTTTCCAACACATTTTCTGATCTATTTTTATGGTCTACCTTCTAAATTGTATTTATTATATTTTATCTTCCAAAGAAACTTGTATGATTGCAGTGCTCACACGCATAGTAAATTTTAAGGTTTTTGTGGTTAAATCAAATGAGACTGAGTCTGGCTAGGAATTTATGATTCCTCATAAACAACAGTGCCATGTAAACAACAAGAATCCAGTAAGCGTTGATTTTGGGCAACAATGGTGATGATAATTAGGTTTAAAAGCCCATGCTCTGCCAACACATTAGAAAATGAGATTGCATTTCTGAAATATTTTTAAATAAAAAATGACCTAATTATCTGTGCCAGTAGAAAATTTTAACAGCTAACATCTAAGTATCATTTTCAATTTCTTCTACCAGAGGACTCATGTAAAAAGATAAGAAGATATTCCTTTACTTACATGTATTGGTCTGTGAAAGACTTTGACAAGTTTAGGCAGTATTATGCAAAAACACTACCTGCTCTATCAGATGAAGACAGGGAAGGAAGAAAGAGATAGCAACTGCTAACTACCTTCTTAAATAAAATGTTCAGCCGGGCTCAGTGACTCACACCTATAATCCCAGCACTTTGGAAGGTCAAGGTGGGTGGATCACCTGAGGTCAGGTGTTCAAGACCAGCCTGACCAACATGGAGAAACCCCATCTCTACTAAAAATACAAAATTAGCTGGGCATGGTGGCACATGCCTGTAATCCCAGCTAGGAGACTGAGGCAGGAGAATCGCTTCAACCCAGGAGGTGGAGGTTGTGGTGAGCCGAGATCACGCCATTTCACTCCAGCCTGGGCAACAAGAGGGAAATTTTGTCTCAAAATAGGAAGGAAGGAAGGAAGGAAGGAAGGAAGGGAGGGAGGGAGGGAGGGAGGGAGGGAGGGAGGGAGGGAAGGAGGGAGGAGAGAGAGAGAAAAAAAGAAAGAAGAAAGAAAGAAAGAAAAAGAAAGAGAAGGAAAGAAAGAGAAAGAAAGAAGGAAAGAGTGAGAAGGAAAGAAGGAAAGAAAGAAAAAGAAAGAGAGAGGAAAAAAAAGAAAATGTTCACTTTTAGGGAAGGAGATTTTTAGTCTTCCAGAAAATAAAGTACAAGAATTAAACAATTAAATTTTTTAAAAAATGATGAGAAAGTGTCAGGCACAGTGGCTCACGCCTGTAATCCTAGTACTTTGGGAGGCTGAGGCGGGCAGATCACCTGAGGTCAGGAGTTCAAGACCAGCCTGACCAACATGGAGAAACCCCATCTCTACTAAAAATACAAAATTAGCCGGACATGGTGGTGCATGCCTGTAATCTCAGCTACTCAGGAGGCTAAGGCAGGAAAATTGCTTGAACCCGGAAGGCAGAGGTTGTGGTAAGCCGAAATCAGGCCATTACACTCCAGCCTGGGCAACAGGAGCAAAACTTGGTCTCAAAAAAAAATGATGAGAAAGTGGGATCATTTAGTCTAGTGAAAACCACCAAACAGTTAGACCAGTAGGAACATTTAAAATTTAAAGAATCAAGCTACAAAACCCATTGGCTAAAAATTTTAAAGAAAGATCCAGAGATTTCAAATCATCCAACTCTGCTAAAGGGTGAAAATGATTAGCCATTGCTTTCTTCCACTATTGGTAGATTATACTTACCACACAACCACCCAGAAGGTTTAAAGATTGTATCTGGAGAAGCAACTGAGGATTCACCTATGATGAAAGGCTATGGAGTCAGACTTCTTGGGTTTGAATCCCAGTTCCATTATTTATTTATTTGTCTTATGACTTTGGAAGTTACTTCTCTATTCCTGTTTCCTTGTCTGTAAAATTAGGATAATAATTGTTCCCAAATCATAAAGTTGTTGTGGGGGGTAGTAAGTGTGTGTAAAATACTCAATACAGAGCCTGGGCCATAATACAGTACTTACTCTACAAAACTTGTGATTGTCAGTAGAGCTACAATAAAAAGCTATGAACCAAAGTGGACAGTAAAAGAACATAGAAGTTTTTATATACTGAACATCTATAATGTGTCACTCATCATATTAACTAGTTTTCATACTTTATTTCTTTTAATTCATTGTCTTTAAATTATTTTGAAAGAATTAAAAGAACACAGGATGATTTAATGTGAAAATGAAAAGGGGAAGATTCCAGCTGGGTGCGGTGGCTCAAGCCTGTAATCCCAGCACTTTGGGAAGCTGAGGCAGGAGGATCACTTGAGGTCAGGAGTTCGAGACCAGCCTGGCCAACATGGTGAAACCCCATCTCTACTAAAAATACAAAACATAGCTGGGCATAGTGGCACATGCCTGTAATCCCAGCTACTTGGGAGGCTGAGGCAGGAGAATCACTTGAACCTGGGAGGAAGAAGTTGCAGTGAGCTGAGATCACACCACTGCACTCCAGCCTGGGCAACAGATTGAGACTCCATCAGAAAAAGAAGAAAGAAAGAAGAAAGGAAGGAAAGAAGGAAGGAAGGAAGGAAGGAAGGAAGGAAGGAAGGAAGGAAGGAAGGAAGGAAGGGAAGGAGAGATTCCTACTGACTCCTTACTTCTACCGACATTGAGAACTTCCATTACAGTACTCAGAGATAATTACTACAAACTTTTCTGAGGAGAGGAAGAAGGGGGAGGAGCATATTCTTTTAGAGATTTCTATGCTTATACTATATTTATAACACCATCTTTTGTATACATATTTATAACACCATCTTTTGTATACACATTTATAACACCATCTTTTGTACACATATGCTATACATACTATACTGCAAGTTTCTTTTTCTTATTTATTGTATCTTGATCTTCTATCTCACCTTTTAAAAATAAACTTTTCATTTTTGCATAATTTTGGATTTATGGTAGGGTTGTGTATTAACATTTTATATAATCAAGGTACTTTTGTCAAAAATAAGAAATTAACATTGGTACATTAATACTAACCAAACTCTGACTTTGAATTTCACTAATGTTCCTCTTGTTCCAGGAGCCAGTATAACACATCATGTTGCATTTAGTCCATATCAGTTTTTATTTTTCTACCTCATCCTATTTTAATAACTGCATAGTATTATATAGCACTAGTGTACCATAATTTACATGATCCTACTGACAAATATTTATATAATTTCTAGTTTTGGGTTATAAACAATGCCATAATGAGCACAATTATATGTATGTCTTTGTACATTCGTGCTGTAGGATAATCTTAGAATTGCTGGTCAAAGAATAGGCACACTTGAAATTTTTTAATATATTGACAATTGCCTTTAAAATGTTTTCGATAACTCTTTCTCCACCAAATTCAAACAAGAGTTTTTATTTTCCCATAAGTTTTGCTAATCTTTCTGTTGTTTTCATTTGCAGATATTTAATTACAAGTACATTTGAGCATCTTTTCAGGTATTTATTGGCAGCCTATATTTCATTTTTTATGAGGTGCTAACTTACCTCCTAAGCATTCTTCTCTTGGGTTGTTCATCTTTTCCTTATTAATTTATAAGCATTCTTTTATACTGAAAAAATTAGCCACTTGGCATATTTGTTGCAAATATTTTTCCAGATGATATTTTGTCTTTTAACTTTATTTGTATTAATATTTGCTATGCATGAGTTAAAATTTTTAAATTACTATCTTTCCCTTTAAGCTTCTGAATTTCGTTTCAAATCAATATTATTATAAAATATTCACCTTTGTAGACATTACTTATAATTTTCACAATGCTATCAAGTAATTATTACAACTCACCCTTCACATTCTCAGGAATATTGAGATCTCTTTGAATGACAAATTCATAAATATTACTCAATTTCAAAGAAATTATGAAACCGTTTCAGAAAGTTAAACACCGTGACTCCAACTTTATTTTTGCTAGATTCCTTCTTATTCTTGCACCTTAAAATTTGGGCACTTGGAGACCCCAAAGAAAGTAGAGTGAATCGTGGTCAACTTGTCTTTGGTTGCCTCAAGTGCTGATGTTTGCCTCTCCTCCTTAAAGATGTTTACCAAGGCATTTTTGGTTGATGTTAGCCTTTTTTTAATACTGTTGAACACACTGACCTGCTAATCTTTTCTTTATGAATTTCTTCAGCTTAGAAAGAGGCAAGCAGGCACTTCTGTGGCAGGGACTTTCACCTTTACAAAATGTCAATAGAAAAATGCTACTTTAAGTCACAGAACCAATCTTTTTTTTTGAGGTCGTAGTGGGTTAAGAGCCCCACAAATGTCCTCACTCTCTTTCCTCATGAAAATATTTATACATGTTCCTAGGTTTCTCTCAGATTACATTTTCTTGAGCATCACTTTTTCTATTCTCATCTTCACACCAAAAGTTAGTCATCTTTTTAATATTCAGTGGTTTTTAATTTAATTGATGAGCTTTTTTTTCTTAGTGGATACACTCATTTAAATAGTTTCCCAAACTACTTTTTCTTGCTTCCTTATTGACGATGTCTTTCCCATCATAAATATAAGCCATTGACTAATTTTACATCCCACTCTTTAACTTAGAAGGCCTATTTTGCGGCTAAGATCCATCACTTTAATAATTCCTTCAATCTCGCTACTAATAATTGAATTTCTTTTCAGAGCCATTTTCCACGAAGAAAATTCATGGAAGAACTACATATGTGGAGAAGAGTAAGCAGCAATGAGACCATATCAAAGTGTAGTTGCCGTATGATGAACAAGACTTACTCACTAGCTAAGTGACTAGTTTATTTATTCATTTATTCAACATGAATTTAAAAGCACCTACTATATGCCAGGCACTGTGAGGGCTGTGCAATCCCTCATGGAACTCAGTCTACTGCTGGGATAATTATAGCCAGCACATATTGATTGCTTAGTATTTGCCAGGCAGTGTGCGTTGAGTGCTTTAAACAGTTTATAAGCATTTCCTCACTTGTAAGATGAGGCTATTAGAAGTACTTACACATAAAGTTGTTGAGAGAACTGAATAAAAACCATGTGCAAAGGGGTCAGGTGCAGTGGCTTATGCCTATAATTCCAGCACTTTGGAAGGCTGAGGCAGGTGGATCACGAGGTCAGGAGTTCAAGACCAGCCTGACCAACATGGTGAAATCTTGTCTCTACTAAATATACAAAAATTATCCGGGTGTGGTGGCGTGCACCTGTAATCCCAGCTACTCAGGAGGCCAAGGCAGGAGAATCACTTGAACCTGGGAGGTGGAGGTTGCAGTGAGTGGAGATCGTACCACTGCACTCCAGCCTGGACAACAGAATGATATTCTGTCGTATATATATATATATGCAAAGAATCTAAAACAGGGCTCAATCTATATGTTCAACCAACTTTTTTTTTTCATGCAGGCTGGAGTCCAGTGGTGTGATCTTGGCTCACTTCAGCCTCAACCTCCCAGGCTCAAGGGATCCTCCCACCTCAGCCTCCAGAATAACTGGGACTACAGGGTTGCGCCACCACACCAGGCTAATTTTTTACTTTTTATAGAGATAGTGTCTCCCAATGTTGCTGAAGCTTGTCTTAAACTCCTGGGCTCAAGTGATCCTCTCGTGGCAGCCTACCAAAGTGCTGGGATTACAGACATGAGCCACCATGCCTGGCTATTCAACCAATCTTTTTTGAGTTGGAGTTTTGCCCTTGTTGCCCAGGCTGGAGTGCAGTGGCACAATCTTGGCTCACTGCAAACTCCGTCTCCCCAGGTTCAAGTAATTTTTCTAATTCAGCCTCCCTAATAGCTGGGATTATGCCCACCACCACATCTGGCTAATCTTTGTATTCTTTCTTTTTTTTTTTAGTAGAGATGAGGTTTCACCATGTTGGCCAAGCTGGTCTTGAACTCCTGACCTCAGGTGATCCACCCTTCTTGGCCTCTCAAAGTGCTAGGATAGGCATGAGCCACCATGCCCATCCTCAATCAATCTTAACTGTTGTAGTTTTCTGATTATTACTTTCTTTACTAGTTAATATAACAGTCTTATGAAGTGAGGCTATTTTCATCCCCATTTTACAGATAAGAAAACTGAAGCTTAGTGATTTTAAGAGATCTACCCCAAGGCATGTTAATAATAACAGAGGTAGGATTCAAACTCAAATAATGTATTTTCAGCATATTCTTTTAACCACTTAGCTCTTTGGTCTTCTGTACTCTGGCTAATGTATAAAGTTCAAATTTCCTCTCTATAATAATTATTCTACCTGTCATAGACTTTTCCAGTCAACACAGCAAATATTAAACTGATAAATACCAAGGGTCTACTTTATTGCCCCCATTTTATAGGTGAGAAAATGGAGGTTCAGAGAGGTCTATATGGAGGAAGTGGCAGAGCTTGGACTTCAAAACAGGCAAATCTGGCACCAAAGCCACATTACACTGACTAAAGATTTTCTTCTTAACCTTATTAAAACATAGTTATGGTGAAATTTTCTTTTCATTTTTATAATATACATTTATCCTTTGATTACCACTAGTTCTTAAACTGTAAATATGACTTTGACTACACACTTTCAAAGAATAGTTTTAAATATAGACTTGTGCAGTGAAGAGTCATGAAAGATAAAAGAAAGAAAAGAGATATCTTAAGTATTGCCATGAACATTAAAAATACACCTTTTATTTTGGAATAATTTTACATTTTCAAGAAAGTTATGAAGATAGGACATGGAGTCTGCATATACCTCCTCCACTTCCCCCATTGCTAATATTTTACATTACCATGTTACACTTATAAAAACTAAGAAACTATCAACAATGAGCAAGTGAAGTTTGAAATTTAAAACACCTTACCATTTACATTAGAACCCCCAAAGTCAAATACTTACATATAAATCTAACAAAATATGTATAAGATATATATACGGAAAGTGACAAAACTCTGATGAAAGATATCAGAGAACTAAATAAAGGAAGAGATATTCCATGTTCATGGATAGGAAGACTCAAAATTGTCATGATGTCAGTTTTTCCGAACTTGATCTACAGATTCAGTGCTATGCCAATCACAATTCTGGCAAGTTATTTTGAGGATATTGACAAACTGATTCTGAAATTTATATGGAGAGGCAAAAGACCCAGAATATTCAACTCAATATTCAAGAAGAAGAACAAAGGTAGAGGGCTGACTTCAAGACTTACTCTTAAGGTACAAGTAGTCAAGACAGTGTGGCATTGGTGAAAGAATAGACAAATGTGTTAATGGAGCAGAATAGAGAGCCCAGAAATAGACCCACATAAACATAGTCAGCTAAACTTTGACAAAGGAACAAAGGGAATATAATGGAGAAAAAAGTCTTTTCAACAAATGGTGAAAAAATGGAACAATTAGATGTTCACATGCAAATAAATGAATCTAGACATGAAGGTCATACCCTTAACAAAAACAAACTCAAAATGAATCACAGACCTAAATATAAAATTTAAAACTATGAAACTCCTAGAAGATAACAAAGGAGAAAACCTAGAAGACTTTGGGTTTGGTGATAACTTTTCAGATACACTATCACAGACAAGATCCATGAAATACATAATAGATAAGCTGGGCTTTGTTAAAATTAAAAATTTCTGCTCTGTTACAAACAATGTCAAGAGAATGAGAAGACGAGTCACAGACAGGAAGAAAATACTTGTAAATTAGCCATCTGATAAAGAACTGTTATCTAAAATATACGAAGAACTCTTAAAAGTCAATAATAAGAAAATGAACAACCCAATGTAAAAAAAATAGGCAAAAGACCTGAACCGACAACTTAACAAAGAAGGTAAACAGATGGCGAGTAAGTATATGGAAAGATGTTCAACATCATATGTCATTAGGGAATTGCAAATTAAAATGAGATACCACTATACATGTATTAGAATGGTCAAAATCAAAACCCTGATGATGTCAAATACCGGCAAAGATGTGGTGGAGTAACAGGAACTCTCATTCATGGCTGGTGAGAATGAAAAATGGCACAGCCACTTTGGAAGACATCATGCAGTTTTTTCAAAACTAAAATATACCCTTACTGTGCAATCTATCAATCATGCTCTTTGGTACTTACCCAAATGAATTGAAAATCTATGCCCACACAAAAATGTGCATGTGGGTAACCACCCACATTTTATTTACTTTATTGGTACTTGTCAAAACTTGGAAGCAACTAAGATGTCTTTCAGTAGGTGAGTGAATAAATGAACTGTGATACATCCAGATGACGGAATATTATTCAGTGCTAAAAAGAAATGAACTAGCAAGCCATGAAAAGACCTGGAGGAAACTTAAATGTATATTACTAGGCGAAAAAGCCAATTTGAAAAGGCTACCTATCGTATGATTCCAACACTCTGGAAAAAGTAAAAATGTGGAGACAGTAAAAAGATCGGTGATTGACAGGAGTTAATAGAGAGGGAGGGATTAATAGGCAGAACGTAGTGTATTTTTAGGGCAGTGAAACTATTCTGTATGATATTGCAATGGTGGATATATATTATTATACATTTATCTAAACACATGGAATGTACATCACCAAGAATAAACCCTAAACTATGGACTTTGATGATAATGATGTGTCAGTGTAGGTTCATCAGATGTAACAAATGTACCACTGTGGTGGGAGTTTTCAATAGTGGAGAGGGTGTGTTTGTGTAGGGACAGTGAGTGTCTGAGAACTCTCTGTACTTGCAGCTCAATTTTTCTGTGAACCTAAAATGGCTCTAAAAAAATAAAGTTTAATTACAATTTCTTCTCGTTTACTATTTAAATATAGTCTTTGCTGTTAATAATAAAAATAAGGTATTTTGCTCTTAATAATAAAAATGAAGTATTAAGTTTTTTAAAAAACATTCCAAAAACTAAGAAATGGACACTAGGACATAAACATCAACCAAATACAGATTTTATTTGAATTTTACCAGTTTTTTTTTTCATTAATGGCTTCTTCCTGTTTCAGGATCCAATTCAGAGTACCACATTGCATTTACTTGTCATATTTCCTCAGTCTCCTCTGGTCTACCACAGTGTCTCAGTCTTTCATTGTTTTTTATGACCTTAACAGTCTTGAGGAATACTGACCAGGCATCCTGTAGAATGTCCTCCAAACTGGGTTTGTGTGATTTTTTTTTCATGCTTTAACTGAGGTTATACTATGAACATTTTCATGTGAAAAGGAAAAGGAAAGTATTCCCAAAGAAACTATAAGAAAAATCATCAGCCTCTGACCTACACCAGTCTTGGCATTTGTTTTTAATTCAACAATAATTTGTTAATGACCTACTAGGTGCCAGGCATTGTTCTAGACATTGAGATAATACAAGTTTAGACTGGATTATCATGAAAGGCCTCTTCAAAGATTTAGCAATTGAGAAGCCCAAATGAAAATGTTTAACCAGATAAGAGAAAAGATCTGGGAAAAGAACATTTCAGGGAAAGAAAAAAAAATGACGACAAAGGCTTTGGGGCAGAGACAAATTTTATGTATTTAAAAAGCTCAATAAAGGCAGAGTAGCTGGGTCACTGGGTGTAAGAAGAAGAGTGGCAGATGACTGCAGAAAGACAGGGGTTCGATTACTTTGGGTCTTACAGGCTACAGTAAATATAAATTTTATTCTAAGAAAGATGAGACGTCTTTGGAAGATTTGGGAGGGATCTGACATATTTTTGGAAGATCACTCTGATTGCTTAATGGAATATGGATTGTTGAGGGATAAGATTAGGAACAGGAACCCAGTAAGGAGGCAACTGCAGTAGTCCAGGCAAAAGAATAAAGTAACCAGAGTGGGATGTGCAGCAGTGGATACAAAGAAAAGTGGATGGATTTGAGATTGTTTCAGAGGTGGAAGCAACAGCCCATACAAACGGACTGAATATAAGATGAAGAGTCTCAGGTTTTTGGTTTGATAAACTGAATTGATGATGGTGTAATTTATCAAGGTGGGGGAGAACTGATAGAGGATCTGTTGCAGGAGGTAGGGGAGGCTTGGAAATCAAATGTTCTGTTCAGGTCCAGTTTAAATTGGGGAGGAATTGAGCCATTAAAAAGGTAGATGTATAAGTTTAGAGCCTATGGGAGAGGTGAGGACTGGAGACATAAAATTCACATATAAAGTAAATAAATAAACACATACCCATGTAATATCAGTAATAATATATTAGGAAGAGTAGCCATATATTTGTATTTGTCCATTTATTCATTAATCAATTCCTAAATCCACAAACGTATTCCACAAATATTAATTGTATACCTACCAACCTATCAGGCTCTCCTACAGTCAAGCCAGTGGTCTATAAAGAAAAGAGTGTGCAATCAGAAAAAGGGGATTGTGGGAAGAAAATGTTAGACCTTCTTTTTATATTTATTTTAATCTAAAACACAAAATTAAACATTACTTATATTGAATATATAAACACTGATATCTCACTACTCCTGAGTGAAAAGTGTGAGTTCTGCAATGTAGAAAATTCAGGGATTTTTTCATTTTATTTTCTTTTAGTATGTTGTGACTTATTCCAGTTCATGTGTGCTGGGTTAAATAGATTTATCAATTACATTCTGATTTCATTATATCAACCTTTACTAAAATGAAAGTGACTAAAAAGGATCGCTGGAAAGATAACACGAGTTGGAGATAATATTGCAAGCATAAGCAAAAAAGATGATGACAGAGATGACATTTCTACTTCTAGTGTGAGCACCACAGCACTGGACAGCACTACAGAAGACACCTTACTAAGTCATGGGGATGACATTTTGAAAATAGAAGTTTGGAAATATTTCCATCATGTGATTTTGATGCAAAAATGATGTATGTGAGCCACTCAAGGCTGGGACTATGGTGAAGCAAATGGTTTTCAAGATGAAAACCATTCACCTTGGGCACAAAATTTCAGGGGGGTGCTAAAAATTCGATAATCAAGATAACCAATTTTAATGCACTATTGTAAAAAGTCAAAATTCATTTTAATCAATCCATGATGATCAAAATAGCAAAATCTTAAAGACAAGATCAATACCCTCCCCAAAACTCATACATGAATACTTAAAACTTGAAGACAGAAATTTTCAACCTCTTAAAAATGTTCTGAGCAATTTATTCCAAAGAGCTTTGAACTCATTTATGAAAATATAAAAATGCAATATCTTCTGGTTGACATCAGGGAAGATGGAACACTACTAGCTGAATTTCAACAAAAACCTTTGCATGGTTGGTGGATGAAATGGATAAAAATGGGACTTTTATATCTTTTTTTTTTAAAATCTTCCTAAACATGCATTAGGAAGAGTGGTCAAAAATGTACTTCTTCCTTTAGGATCTACATCTTTGTGAGTTGTCTTTTTTTCAGCTTATGACAGCCATTAAAACCAAGTACAGAAAGAACCTGACGTGAATTAGACATTTGAATAACTATTTCACAAAGTATTAAAGATTTTTAAAACTAACGCAACCTGGTCAATCATAGTGACTTCACTAAATATTTTGTGGGAATAACAAAGATTTTATACCATTAATATGGAAAATAACTTATTTTAAATGTTTATTTCATCTTTGTCTCATCTTTTTTACATTTTACAATGTTTTATCATTCTGCACACAGCAGGACACATACAAAAGTATGCAAGTAAATGGATATCATTTTTCTTTTTTGTTAATGGGAGCACAATCAAAAAAAGTTTGGAAAACACAAGTGCAGACAGTTAATGCTGTGGGTGTTAGGAACATGACAGGATTACATTATCTCAGCATGCTGTAAGATCACTGTATCCATAAAAGTCTTCATGAAGGAGCCCCGCCGAGTCACCATAATGGAAGTAGGATTTGGAAAAATGACTACTGCAAACTTTGTTTAGTACAATACAAAGCACCATGCTTATTGCTAGAGAAGATTAAAGTTCTCTGAAAACAGTGTTTACGGATATCTCAGGTTGAAGCACACTGCAGCTCTACTCTCGCAGGCTAGCTCAGTCTCAGACTTGACCATCAGGAAGTTCCCTGGAAGGGGGCAGGGGAGCCCCTCTCCAGTGTAGTTGCGGCGGGCAGTGAGGACACCGCTTCACAAGGGAAGGGGTGGTTGCCTCCCCCAGCGGGAGGTCGCCCTTGAGGTCCCTCCAGCCGGCGAGCCTTGAGAAGGAGGGTGGGGAGAGGGGAAAAGACCGTCTGCAGAGTGAACGGGAGCAAATAAAACGCGGTCCATTCCGGCTGGAAGGGCCAGAGCCGTGTCTAAGGGCGGAGGCCGGGAGGTGGTCGGCGGTGGTGTCTCTACAAGGACGAGGCCTGGGGTATCTGAAGAGGGGATGACGTCCGCGGTTTGTTAATGGGGAAGCCAGAAGAGTATGAGTTGCTAGGGCCAGAGAAGGGGCTTTCGGCTCGAGTCGTTCCCTGCTGAGCAGGGAGTCGGGAGAGCCCGAGAAGGCAGGGAGGACAGTGGGCCTGGTCTTTACCCGGCCGGCAGAGGGAGTCCCGAGACGAAAAGTCGAGCTCTCCTCTAACGAAATGCGTTTGCTTGGCTGTTTCGCCAATTCTGTACCTCCCGGGGCTGAGGAAGAGCCGAGGTGACTGGAAACGAGCGACAAGTGCCGGCCGCCTCGGGCGGCAGGCGCCGGGCCCCGAGCACGACGGGCCGAATTCTCGCGAGAGCGGCCGCCGCCATTTTTCCATTGATTGCCGCGGGCTGGGGGAGGGGCCGACGACGAAGGCGGCGGCGGCGGCGGCGGCGGCGGCGGCGGTGAAGTCCTGGGTCGGTGTCTGCGCGCTGGTGTCTGAGGCCCAGGCTGAGGCCTCCGCGGTTGCTGGAGCGCAGGCGGTGGAGAGCATGACTGCCGCTTCGTCTCTTTCTTGAGCTAGCTAGCCGCTACCACGCTCCACCCTCCCCCGGCAGGGCGGAGAGGAGGCGGCCGGAGCCTGAGCGATGGTGCCCGGCGAGGAGAACCAACTGGTCCCGAAAGAGGTGAGGGGCCCCGGAGGAGGTTAGGCCTGAGGCCTGCAGCCGCTCGAGGCAGCACAGGCCCGGGCCAGGGGGCCGCCTGAGGGCCCAGCCGGGGTGCGGGCTCGGCTATGGGGGAAGGAGGAGGTGTGAAGCGGTGGGGGGTGGACGGTGGGTGCGGTGAGCAGTTGGGAGACCCGCTGGCTCTAGGGGCCGGGGAGCTGACCTCCCGCCTCGGGTTTGTTGGACTAGACGACTAAAGGAGCCGACGGGAAGGAATCAGGTTCTGGTTTAGGGGAGAAGGTGGCCTTTTAAGTTCTTGTTTAACATGTCGAGCCAAGAGAGAGAAATCATTTCAAAGAAAACATTCTGGAACAGTTGCCGATGGACACGGCAGGGTGACGGTGCTGCTTCTGGGTTTGACAGTGGGAGCGTATAGCTTTCAGCGCTTGTGAAATCTACACCCAAGTGAGATCTGTGGGAGGGCAGACTTAACTGTTACGACTTTTTTTTCAACTCCTGTTACTTGGTAGTACTATTGGCCTGCCTAAATGGGGCCTACCGAAGATCGTGGAAAAGTAGTACTTGGGATATTCATGTAAAGAAAGGAGATAGGCGAACATTACCATATGGAGAGCTGAACTCTTATTTATTTATTTATTTATTTGTTTTTGAGGTTCGGTTGGGTTGTGTATGCCAATTTGAGTGACTTCTTAAATTCTTAAAAGCAAGTGATACGAGAAGCCTTGACTACTTGGCTTCTCCTGAGTAGTAGTAGAAGAGTAAGGGTAGAATCCAGCACTGGCCAGCGAATTTCAACATATTAATAGTATCTCTGTTGGCTTTATAAATATCTTCGGCGTATTCAAACGTGTATTTTTAACTGGCTGATCATCAGGCTAATGCTTTGGATTTTTATTTCTCATATACCTTAAATAGAGACAAGTGTTGGATTGAAATTAGCTATTTGGGATCTTGAAATTTATTAATGATCATTACAGACTCTTAAAATGTTTTTTGTGTCTGTTTTACTTGTTTTGTAGCAATTCTTTGCTACTTAAGCAAGCTCTGACACTATGCAAAGGTAATACTATTGGAGTTATGTACCTGTATGATACAAGTATTTTCCCAGGTTTGTCAGATGGACAGTGATACTTGTTTTGCAAGGACGATTTTTGTAAAAGGCAGAGAGTTATGTGTCATTATTTGTTCATCAAGCGTCACCAACTCTGTGCAAAGCAGATAAACAGATGAATTAATCAGAATTCTTGCCGTGGGAACTTTATGAGCCACTAAGAAAGGGAACACTGGTGTTTGTTCTACTCCAATTAGGGACTAGGTACTTTACCACATAAGTAATTCTTATACAGGGAAGGAAGTGATAGGTGCTATAAGAAAGGTATAAATATGTGTTTCCTTTTAGAGCTACATATTACTGTTTTTTATAGAAAACAAAATTCTTTCTCAATTTTTTGACCATTAGAAAAATATATAGGTAGAACTCTGCTTTTAAAAAACCCAGTATTAGATTTATTTCCCTAATAACTTGATTTATAGAAGGCATGAGGTAATAATAGATACAGAGCTTTGCAGAAACATCTGTTGTGTAAGAAGTGATAACTGCAATGGAAGTTTAAAGATTAAATATCTGTCCTATAAGATGAACTCCCTTCTCCGAGGCTTTAAATTCATCACAACTGTTTTTTTTTCTTTCTGCTTTTTATGGACCATATGCCTTTATTGTCTATTCCTTAGTCTCATCTTCTGTCTTCTTTTTCCGTGGGTCCTTTCATGATTCCTGGAAGCATGATTTGTGGTCCTTGCCTTTTGTAGCTAGCCGGCTAACTTTTTCTTCTTTGATGGCCACACACATTCTTTACTAAAGTGGTTGCCTGCACTTCTCTATTTGCTTCTGGGCTTCTGGAAACTGTTTGTGAAAGTCACCATTTATCTCTTAAATAACGAAATTCATGGCTTTTTCTTTTCTTGCCTCTTTTGCTTTGAATTCTCTGCAAGGTTTGATAGTTTTTAAAAAAAATTTCTTGATTTAGTGATACACCACTTTTCTGGTCATTTTCCCACCTGTTTGTCCTATCTACCCACACAGTTAGTCAAGGCCTTTCTCTCCTTTTTTTGTATTCTTAATTAGAACTTTTGTGTGATCCTTGAAGCTCCTGGACAGGTTCTTTTAAGTAGTAGCAGAATCATACAGTGCTAGAGGTAAGAGAAAGCATAATCATCTAAGTTACATCTCCACTTTACAGTTGAGGGAATTAGGCCCAGAAGATTGAAAGTGACTCATTCAGGGTCAAATAATGAGTAAACGGCAGAGCTAGTGCTAGAACTCACATCCTCTGCTACTATTCCCTTGATTATACTCTATTTTACAGAGCTCTCAATGTAATTTAGAGGCTCTGTAAGAATATAGGGAACCTCTGACCCCTACTAGATTTAGATCTTGGTAAGATGTGAGCATGTGTGTGTGCATATGTTGGTGTGTATAGTGTTCAATGAATCATGTATTATTCTGTTCCCTGAAATTCAAGGACAAATGTACCTCTAGGAGACTTTTGAAGAAGACAGCTTAGTGTAGTACAGGCATTAGCAAACCATGGCCTGTGGTCCCGATCAGCTCACAGCCTGTTTTTGTACGGCCCATGAGTTAAAAATGAGTTTTACATTTTCAAATTGTTGAAGAAAAAAATCAAAAGAATGATAATAGTCCGTGACACATGAAAATAATATGCAATTCAAATTTTAGTCTTGGACCAGCTGTGCCATTTATTTTGTATTTTTTATGGCTACAGCAGCAGAGATGAATAGTTGCTGCAGAGGCTCTATGCAGGATAAATTTGAAATTACTTTGCTTGGTATTCAAGGCCCAGTACAACTGATTCTGGCCACAACCTGTTCTCCCAGCTTATCTCTTCTCCCATGAAACAGGTTTTTAATGTAGTCAAACAGGTTTCCCTCTAACATTTCACTTCTATTTGTGCTCTCCCCTTCTTCCTGTTCAAACCTTCATACACATTTTTCCATAAGCACCTCATATCTCATTTATTCTAAATAGCCTTTACTGACCATTTTAACCTTAGAGATTACTCCCATTTAACCTTAGAGATTACTCCCTCTTAGAAGACTTTTATGTATGAGTAGAACTCATTTGGCAATTAATAGATGGTGCCTGGCGACATCTATTACGATCTGAAACTCTAATCTACATTTTATATATTATTTGTTGTGAATTCCTTGACAGCAGAGATTTTGATTTTGTGTGTTTCTCTTTCTTTGCTTTTTGTTTTTGTAGGTTTTGTATTCTAGGTTTAGGACAGTGTCCTGGAACAGATATTCAGTAAAAATTCGTTTATGTGGTCACAGGGTTGTAAGCAAACTTAGCATTCTAACTAATTATCTTGTCCTTGGAGACTTTCCACAGCATCATTGGCAAGCTATTTTCCAACTTTTGCTTTAATACATACTTTCATGACTAATCTTTGATAACATCTTTGTCTTAGAAGAGATGTTATTTTTAAGTTTTTGAGTTGAGAGAAGTCTAGGTCTCTATAGTTGCCGTTTTTTGATAGCTGCCTTACAGAAATCTTAAAGCATTTCCCATAGAATAGCTTTTCTCATCACTGAAGATGGGAAAGGGAAGCAAGATAACTAACCTTTTCTGTTCTGAGTCTGAGCCTCCTCAGTTCTTTAACTGTTTCTTAGTTGCTCTCTTTTGGATATAATCCAGGGTTTTTAGTATTCCTCCTAAATTGTTGTACCCAGAAAGAGCAAAGAGAGTGGTATCTGTTCATTGTGGTGAAGAACAAAGCTTCTCACTTGTTTCATTCCGCTCTTTGTCTTTGAATTGTAGTATATTGATTTTGGTTTTGAGGTCTCTTTTAATATCCCAATTTTAATTATTGTTTGGTTGCTGTTTTGTTATTCTGTTTTCTTACAAGGATTTATGTCATTAACAGTCATTGAGTACTCACTTTTTATATTACTGTATTCTGCTAAATAGAGAAAACTTAGAATAGAAAAATTTGTTCTTCTCTCAATTATCTTATAGTATTAATCAAGGATAAGGTACATATTTACTGATGCGTTAAAAGTAATACTTAAACTGCAGTACTTAAAGTAGTGCTCATGGACTCTAAATCCAGAGGAAATGAAAAAAATGAAAGAAGAGGAGTAGAAATATAAATTCTTTGTCTCTAGGTTTTTTTGGTCCTCTCTTTCATGCAATTACTACTTCTGTCTGGAACCACTTTTGGCATCTAATGATGATGATGATGATAGTAATAACCAGTATTTTTTTAGCATCTATGTGTATACCAGATACTGTTGGTTGTGCTTTGTATTAACTCATTTGAGCTTTACTGCAACCTCATGGTACGTATAGGACACACTGATAGCAAAAACAACTTAATTTTTATATCTGTTGCCTGACTTCTTATAAAGTCCATTCATCAGTATCTATTACGGAACATACCAAATGCAGGTTCTTTTAATTTTATTTCTCCTAATTAAATTATTTGAGGAAATGTGCCGTAATTGTCATTCTTGATTTTAGTGATTCTTTTAAAATGAGCCGTTTTCTTAAATTTCAGATGTTGACTCTCTCTTACCAGTAAGAGACGAGATTGCCAAGTTATACCCATCAGTGTTTTAAACAAATTGGAGTGTCTAATAAAAGTCAGTATTTTAGATATTGGAAACACTCATTTAATGAAGTGAAAGCAAAGATGAATGCAGAGTTGTATAGAATTCTAATTTAGTCAAGGAAAAAAACGAACAATTTAGGGTTATGTGCATTGAAAGTTGAGCTGGAATACATTAAAATATTAAGAGCTATTTCTGAATGTCTGGATTATTGGGATATGTTTAGATTTCTTTCATATTTAAAAAATGAGCATGTACATTTTTTTTTCCCTTGTTTCCATTATCAAATCAGTGGTATTGCAACATTATTTTCAAAAACAGAAATTTAGACAATCTGATTGTAGTTTTGGAGGTATTTCCATAGTGTTGCTATTTTTTTGTGCTCATAGTTTTTATATTTCCCCTCTCCTCTTGCTCTGTATATTTGCCTTGAATAATCTGATCCACTGGTATAGCTTCAACCTTTGTGATTTACACATTTATATCTCCAACCCTGACCTGTTGCAGATTCAGATTTCCACTTGCATGCTAGATATCTCTACTTGGTTGTAATCTAGGACTCACAAATTAAAAATAGTAATCTCAAGCTTATTTCTCCTTCTCTTCTTGCAACCCAATTCTTGGTGTTTCTCCTGTTTCGGTTAGTGTTACCACCATCTATTTATTTGCTTAAGTTAGAACAATTTTTTGACTCCTCTCTTTTCCTTTTTCTCACATACAGTTCCCACTTGGAAAACGTCTCTGTATCCTTACCTTTCTCTCCATGGCTCTGCCTTTGTCTAATTATTGTATTTTCTTCAGTGTGGCCCTTCTAATTGGTCACTCAGCTTCCGAGGCCTTTCCTTTCCTAACCATCCTTCCGACAACTGCCATGGTTACTTTCCAAAACATATGAGATTAAGACTTACTTGTTTTACAGTTTATAATTTTTATCTTCTGATTGCAATTTGAATGATAGGTACTATTTGTAAACAGTATGTGCCAGACATTATGCTAGCCAGTTTACATACATTGTCTCATTTGACAGTTTGATAGTATTAGCTATTATTCTTCATTATTCATTTTACACATGAAGAAACTAGGCTTAAAGAAGTTAAGTAACTTGCTCAAAGTTACGTATAGCTGTTTGATTCTAAATCAAGGTAGCTTTAACCAGTAGGAAAGTCCTTGATAATGTGGACTCAGTTGATTTTTTTTTAATTCAATTTTTATCAAAGTTATATTTAATACATGCACATATTTATAAGAGTTAAATATTAAGCTCTGCAGAACTACAGTCACATGTCACAACGATGAGGATCTGTTCTGAGAAATGTATCATTAAACATCGTTTGAACATGAATACAGTATGCTTGCACAAACCTAGATGATTTAGCTTGCAACACACCTAGGCTATATGGCATAGCCTATTGCTCCTAGGCTGGAGACCTGTGTAGCATGTGTACTGAATACTGTAGGCAGCTGTAATACATCATGTCTTTGTGTGTCCAAACATACAGAAAGTACAGTAAAAATATGGTATTATAATCTTATGGGACCATTGTCATATTTGTGATTCGTTGTTGACCAAAATGTCTTTATGTGGCACATGACTGTATGTACAAAAATAGTAGGTCTGCAAATTTCCTCTCATTTCGGGCTGCCTAGAGGCAACTGCTTTCAACTCATTCTTTTGATACTTACTTCCATAATTGAAACTAGTGTTTTTATAGTGTTCCTTCTTGGTATTTCAGTTTGAGGTATTTTTCATTTTAAATAAAAATAAAGGTTTACCACTATCCCCAACCACACACAAACACACATTTTAACCCTGCTCGGTACTCCCAATATTTTCATACTGTAAGTTGTTTGGATACATCAGGATTTCAGAGTTTATAATGACTCCATGTAATTTACTTTATTTACATTCCCTATACAACAGTCTGTTTTCTCAGAGTTAGTAAATTTTTTTTTTTTTGAGAGGGAGTTTGGCTTTTGTTGCCCAAGCTGGAGTACAATGGCGTGATCTCGGCTCACTGCAACCTCTGCCTCCCAGGTTCAAGCGATTTTCCTGCCTGAGCCTCCTGAGTAGCTGGCATTACAGGCGCACGTCACCAGGCCCGGCTAATTTTTTGTATTTTTAGTAGAAACGGGGTTTCACTATGTTAGCCAGGCCAGAGTTAATAATTTTTTTTTCGAAACGTACTAACTCTGTTGCCCAGGCTGGAGTGCAAGGGCGCCATCTTGGCTCACTGAAACCTCCGTCTTTCGGTTTCGATTCTCCTGTCTCAGCCTCCCGAGTAGCGGGCATTACACCCCGCTAGTAGACCTGCACCACCACGCCCAGCTAATTTTTTGTATTTTTAGTAGAAACAGGGTTTCACTATGTTACCCAGGTCAGAGTTAGTAATTTTTTTTTTTCTTTTGAGACGGAATCTTGCTCTGTCGCTCAGGCTGGAGTGCACTGGCGCCATCTCGGCTCACTGCAACCTCCCTCTTCCGGGTAGATTTTCCTGCCTCAGCCTCCGGAGTAGCGAGGATTGCAGACACGCGCTACCACGCCCAGCTAATTTTTTGTGTTTTTAGTAGAAATGGGTTTCACCATGTTAGGCAGGCCAGAGTTAGTAATTTTTTTTTTCTTTTGAGACGGAATCTCACTCTTTCGCGCAGGCTGTAGTGCAGTGGCGCAATCTCGGCTCACTACAATGTCCGCCTCCCGGGTTCAAGCAGTTCTCCTGCTTCAGCCTCCCGAGTAGCTAGGACTATAGGCGCCCGCCACCACGCCCTGCTAATTTTTTGTATTTTCGTAGAGACGGGATTTCACACCGTCTCAGGAGCCGGTCACGAACTCCTGAGCTCAGGAAATCCGCCCGCCACAGCCTTCCAAAGTACTGGGATTACAGGCAGAATTAGTAATTTTTAACAATTTTGCTTTACTTAGTTTTCTGTATACTTATTAAGTTAGCCAAGTGGTGACTAGTTGGGGGCCATTTTCTCAACAGAGGACATTTTGCATTGTTGGGGGAGTGGAGGAGAGTGCGGGTGTGTACTACTGACATCTAGTGGGTAGAAGCCAGGTATGCTGCCGATTGTTCTACACTGCCCAAGACAGCCTCCCATAACAAAGAATTACAAAGCCCACAATGTCTGTATGGCTGTTGTTGAGAAACCCTGATTAAGTGTATAAATGGCTTATCTTCAAACCTACCAACTTTGACTTTGTAAGAAGCTCTTTTTCAGGGCCTTCTGACCTGCTCCAATTTGACCTTGTTAAACCTAGAACTTTCGTGCAGCTATTGTCTTGGACTTGCTATAAGTTCTGTCTTGTTTTGGAGCCCCTCTTTCTGTGTGTGTCTGGTATCTTTGGCTGTCTTTGTTTACTTTCTCATCTCGAAGGGCGACTTTTCAATAGTTTCTGGATGGGATAGAACTTTTTCAGAACTATGCATGACTGTAAATATTTTTTCTCCCCTCTTGTTTTATGGATAGTTTGGCTGGGCAGAGAACTATGAGTCAAAAAATAATTTTTTCTCAGAATTTTGAAGACATTGCTCTACTTCTATTTTTCTGTGTTGATGTTGATATCAGATGCTTAGAAGATCCTTTTCAACTATTTTGAAAGTTTCTTTTTTTCTTTTTGCAAGCTAGAGAGAGAATCTTTGTCCCCGGAGTTCTGAAATTCTTGTATTATGTAGTTAGTCTGTCTGGTTTTTTGTTTTGTTTTGTTTTGTTTTTTAATCTGTTCTGCTTGCTACTCCTGTTTAATCTGGAATTTATCTCATAAATTCTGGAAATTTTCCTTAATTTCTTTGATTTCCTCTCTTTTATTTTTTTCTCTCTTTTGAATTCGTATTGTTAGATGTTGGGCCTGCTGATGGATTTCTCTAATTTTCTTGTCCATTTTCATCCATTTTCCATTTCTTTCCATTTTTTTTCTTTGCTTTCTGGGAGATTTTTCTCAACTTTGTCTTCCAATTCTTCTGCTAAGTCCTTATTTCTGCTATAATACGTGTAGTTTCCACTCCTTTTTCTGGAAAATAATATCCTGTATTTGTTTTATGGATGCAGTCATCTCTCAGGAAATATTGGTGGCTTCTTAAAATTTGCATATTCTTTCTTTCTTCCAGATTTCCTTTTTCTGTTTGTTTGCTTTGGTCTTTATCTTTCATATTTGTTGCTTTCCTTAGATGTCTCATGATCCTTGGAAGTCTGCACTTAATTAAGAGACAGGCCTTAAGCTGAATGGAAGCTCTCCTTTTCGCTGATTATGGTTTTCCAGGTAAATCTGGATAATTTCCTTGCAGACTACCAGTCTTAGTCTGTTTGGGCTGCTATAACAAAATACCGTAAACTGGGTGGCTTATAATCCACAGAAATTTATTTCTCACAGTTACTGTGAGTGAGGCTGGGAAGTCCAGGGAAAAGGTGCTGGCAGGTTTGGTGTCTGGCGAAGGCCTGCTTCCTGGTTCACAGTGCAACACCATCTTACTGTGTCCTCACATGGTGGAAGGAGACAAGGCAGCTCTCTAGGGCCTCTTTTATAAGGGCGATAATCTCATTTATGAGGGCTCTGCCCTCTTGCTCCAGTCACCAGCCAAAGACCCCACTTCCTAATATCATCATATTGTAAGTAGGGTTCAACATGTGAATTTTGGGGTGGGGAAACATAGGCATTTAGACCAGGGCATCCAGTGACACATCTTTTCTCTTGTGCTGGATTGTTTTCCCAGAAAAAATTTCTCATCTTTTGCCAGGAGAGAACAAGCTTGAGAGCTGAGTAGGAAAAGGGGACATGGGTCTCATCTTTAAGCATGCAGATTAACCTAATTCCCCAGTTTTCATTATGGCACCCTTCAAATTCAATTGAGCATGTTGTCCTCTAGTCTAGATATATGCTGTTATGTGCTCTCCAGAGAGTGTTCACTCTTTTATCAGAAGGGTTGAAGGGTAGAAGAGGAAGTCTAGTTTGACTCCACTCACTCCCAGAGTGTCTGAGACTTCCAGTTCCTGAGCCCCTTAGTTTATTTTTTTGTTTATTTATTTTAACGTATTTACACAAGAATTGCAGAAAGAGTATAAATTCTGTATACCCTTCACCCAGCTTTTTATCTTAACATCTTATAGAACCGTAGAACAATGATCAAAAGAAATTAACTTTAGTGTATTAACTACACTACAGAATTTATTCAGATTTTACCAGTTTTCTCACTCAAGATTTTTATTTCAAGATCCAAATTGAGGATGCCACATTGCATTTAGTTGTATCTCCTTAGTCTCCTTTTATCTGTGATAATTTTTCAGTCGTCTTTTTCATGATCTTGACACTTTTGAAGAGTACTGGTCAGTTATTTCATGGAATGGCTCTCCATTTGGGTTTGTGGATGCTCTCTCGTGCATAGATTGAGGTTATGAATTAAAAAGAAGGATATCACAAGATGGGATGTGTTCCTCTCAGTACATTATGTTGGGGGTGCCATGATGCTGATATGTACTGCTGGTGATAACCTTGATCACTTGGGTAAGGGGTGTCTGCTAGGTTTCTCCACTGTGAATTTACTGTTTTTCCCTTTAATAATTGTTAAATACTTTGATTTGAAGTCACTCAACTAGGCAGGTAAAACTTTAAAAATAAAGAAAATAGCTTTTAAAAATCAATGTCTTTGAGGACATGGAGGTATCCTGTTCCCCCTAAATTTCTGCCCACTAATTTTATCATCCATCTGTGGTCTTGTCTGCAGCAATTATTACTGTGGCTTAATGGTAGTGATTTTCTATTTCTCTCATTATTTCTACATTTATTAATTGGAATTATGTGAGGAGAATTTGTCCCTCCCTCCCATTTATTTACTTATATCAGTATGGATTTATGCATATTTATTCTTTGAATTATAATCCAATTCTATATCATTTATTTTGTTGATCAGACTGTTCTAATTTTGGCCAGGGGGTGCTTGTTCTGGTTGGCCTCTGTGCTCATCCTTGCTTTTTGAGCACTCACTTCCATACTTTCTGACACCACGTAAATGCTTCAGCCCATCTTATGTTTTCCTTGCCCCAACCCTGGAATCAACTACTTCTCCAGGGAGTTTTGAGGTCTTTTGGTGTACTAAATGTCAATGTGATATAAACTAGGTGTTTTTGGTTTTCCTCTTGGCTAACGTGGAATTCAACCTTCCCAGGTGTAATTGTCATTGCCACTTAGTCTGTTTTCTAGCTTTTAAAATTGTCTTTCTGTTTCTTTGGGGTTAATGGTCTTTCAAAAATTTCTTTATTGGGAGACATTTGAGCTAAATCCTTATATTCAGTCTATCTTCTTTAACCAGAGATTTTTAATGTTTTTGTCTCATGCCTCAAGCCAGTTTTGTTCAAACCACATTCCACTACATTAGTTGCCATTCCCCAAATGTGCTATTATATGTTCATGTGTCATTTCTGTGCCCTTGTCCTGAGTGAATACTATGAAGTATTTCTTTTTGTCCTATAGTTTTTAAGGAGTTTTAAATGGGTGGACTTTGGTTTTACATGAAAACGACTATTTGAGTAGTTAGGATTCCTGCCGCTCTTCTATTTTCCCTTTTATCGATTAGCCATATAAATTTTTTGTGTCTTACTGCCCAGATACTGTAATTTTTTTTTTTTCCAAATGGAAAAGAGGAGTTACTGCATCTCCAGAATAGTAGGGTATGGTGGTAGCCCAAGTTAGAAAAGATTGTATCAAAAACAGGAGTTGTAAAAAACATGGCATTAAGTATATAATTAAATATCTATTGTAAATTAAATTTCCAAAAGACATCCAATTTTAAAACAAATTCCTTGGTGCTAAGGACTTTCTTGAGTTTAGGCAGCATGTTTAGGTGGCATGATATGCAGAGACATATTCTATTATGAGGGTTATGACAGATTTTTAAGTGTTCTTTCTAGGTATTGCTGGCTTAAAATCACAGACAGACATTCTCCGTTGTGAAAATGTCTTTGACAAAATGATTGTGCTTGGCAGTGGTGGCAGATGATCGAAAAAAATGATGTGATCTTTCACATCAACATTCTTAAGGAGTATGTTTTTTTTCCTGAACCTGGTTTTTACTGGTATAGTGTAAGAAGGAATGGATGTAGGTGTAGTTGTGAGTAAATAGATGTGTCCTCTCTACCCTACTGCATACTTCCATTTACTTTGTCCCTAGATGTGGAAGTAATTGCCCTCTTTTTTCATTTAATGAAACTAAACTGAAACATGCATACATAAAGTATCCATGTATATGGATGTTTTAATGTATACAAAACTGTTATTGATATAACCTGCTGTTGAGAGATTGCAGTTTTTATAAAAATTACTGACATAAATGTCCCAAGTTTTGATGTTCTTTAAAACATGCTCTTAAAATCCTATCCAACCAGCAAAATTCAGCCTGAAAAATCTCCTCTCTCAACCTGATTGCATATTCTTAACTCTGAAATCCTACAGCACCTTTGGCATTTGAAAAATTCTGCTTCTTTGTTATAAGTTATTTGTTATTTCAGTTAATACCTTCTGTTAGATTGGAGGTTCCTCAGAGTCAGGACACCACAGCTGGAGTCCCTAGGTTCAAATACCAACTGTCTGACATTGGGCAAATTCCTTAACCTGTCAGTACCTTAGTTAATTAAGGATAATTCTAACTACCTCCTAGCATTGTCAGGAAGATTAAATGAGTTAACACATGTAATGTGTCATGCATGTAATAAGCTATCAATAGATGTTAGCTATTACCACCTTCTGTTACTACCATAATTACTATTATTACCTTCATTTTTATATCCTCCCGAGGGTCCATCACAACCTGCTGTGCATTTTTGTTGCTCAGTAAATATTTGTGCATTAAATGAAAACAAAATTAGATTTTAGTTATGCAAGTCATTTGAAGTTATAGTTCTGATTACAGCCTGTCAGCTGTATACCTTAATGTGTATAGTACTATTCCTAAATGATTGTTAGATTTGACAGGTTCTCTTACATGATCAAGTAAGACCTATTGTTACAGCTTTGAAAATTGGAACACATAACAAAGTGAAAGTATTAAAGAAATTTTGAGTTAAGCTAGTGAGGTCCCGAGAAAAATTAGTTTGGTTTATATAGGTGGTTGTCAAAATAATTCACTAGATTAATACATTTCTTGTTTATTAGGATTCAGTGTGAAATGTTAGTTTAAAGCAGGATCCATGTTAAGTCATGGTTTCTGAGAGATTTTGGTGTGTTTGATAATTCTGATTTTCTGTGGCTCTGGTGTAGAACTAGTTGACATGGATGGAAGAGACTGTCGCTGTCAGTGGTACTGTGATGATGCTTTAGATTTGACGCTGTGTAGTGGACTGCTTCTACACTAATAATTTTCAGATACTAGTATAATATGCTTATATTAAATAAAGTGACTTTCTAGTAGAGAAGAATTAAAGTCTAAGTGACATAATTCAGAAAAAATAAAGATGTTAATCTGATACCTTTGATAAGATTATAGGTTTAACTTCAAGAAAGTCATGAACCTCATTTACAACCTCAGTGAAATTTTTTAGTATAACCAAAGCATTCCTGTTTCCTATAAATACCTTTATTGTTTTAAATACTTACTTGTATTTAGTCATAAATACACTTTAATTTTTTTTTTTTTTTTTTTTAGTATGGATATCCATGACTCCTGATTTTCTGAAATTCATTCAGTTAAACATTAAGTTAGTAGCTGTCAATAACTACTATGAGCGATTCGAAAATGAATAAGAAATCTGGCCTAGTTCTAGATCCTAGTGTAGTCTAATGGAAGAGACAAACAGGTGACCAGACAAATGTATAATGTGGAAATAAAGTGGGACCATAGAGATGGAGCAGCTGGCTTTCTCTAGAGAATTTGGTGAGAATGTAATCACAAAGGCTGACTTGATTATTACGTAGAGAAGGAGGGAGAGTGTTCAAAACAAGAGTATTTGCAGTGCATTTTAGGAAGTGGCAAAAAATTTAGTACAGATGTATGGGGCACCTGGTTCTGGCAGGTTGTGTCTAAAAATTTCAGAGACTGTGTGTGCCTAGAAAGAGTTTAGATTTTTACTGTGTAGACATTGGGGGCAAGAAATATTTTTTTTTCTCAGAAAAAGCAGATTTTTTTTTTTGTAATTGTTATAAAGTTAAGTTGCTGAAACTTGTTCATGGAAACGTTTTTTTTACTTGCATGAATGTTTTTTGTCCCTAACATCAATACTAAAAATTTACATGCAAATCAAAATGGGCAAAAAGCTTGCTAATACCTTATTCTCTCATCCATTTTTTTTCCCATTTGCAGTCATATAATTAGGTATTTTTTTGTTTTTTAAGAATAAAATGTTTCCTTTCATAATACGTCTTAGCACGTTTTCTATACATAGGGTCTTTTTGGCAGGATGTCCTTTGGCATAATTGTTACATGTTTGATACGAATAACAGAAAGGTTGGTAGTATCTTCAAATAGGCTAGCCAAGTAGGCCTCACTTGCCTTTAGAAAAATGTCAGGGACTGCACTCTGGGAGTGTAGATCCGTTTCGAAGTTCTCACAACTGATGCTGGAAGGGAATTTGCCAAGTGAGAAGTTCAGTGTGCGTTTGATAACTTCTGATATTCACTGAGAGCCACAGTACAAGGCTTATAATGATGTGGTTTCTTGACTTTTCTAGTATACAACACATTCTTGTGAGTGGCTCTAGTAGCTAGTTGCTTCCTGTATGCTATATCAGTGGCTTTTCTGTGGGCATTTGGCTTGGTAGGAACTGCAGTGTAGAGAAGATCCCTATTTACTTCCCATCTTGGCTGAAGCTCTGCAAGCTAAAGGTGGCACTGTACTAGGCAGTGATGACTGTGGGTGGCAGTCACAGTGCATTAACTGAGAACACCATAAGGAATGTCTTTAATTTGAGAATTAATGGAATCTTCCTAAGGATATCCACAGTGCTCCAAATAATATTTATTTAATAAAAACAAAATATTTAATCAAGAGAAGCTCTGGATTACAAACCTAGTTCCAGGTTGCATTAATAAGTAGAATTTTTGTATGACTCATCTAAAAGATGCAATATGTTGCTTTAGTAAATATAAATAAGCTGTGAATGAATTTATATACATTTTCTCCATTTTGCAGTATCTGTCCTGTTATGTGATTAGGTATTTTACCTGTATTGCCTTTAAGTTTACACCAGTTTGTATATTCTATTATTTTATGTCTATAGTACTTTGTGTTAACAAACGAGAATTGGTGAAAAAATTATATATCTAACAACCACGCCTTATTAGAAGATATCTGAAAAATATTGCTTTAATTTTGACATTTTAAATTCATATGATTTGAAATACTTTAGTTATTTACCATTAACACAACACAAATATAATTTTAAGAGTTCTAAGAAAAATAGACATGACACAAAAATGTTTCTGCAATTGAGTAATATGATTTTAACACTGGAAGGGAGGTAGTAGTTATGAGGCAGGAGAATAGGGTCTGGAGTCAGGGAACCTAAGGCCGTTTCACAATGACTTCTTAGAACTAACCTGAAAAGAAAACCTTCACTTTCCATGCCTAAGTAACTAAAGAGCCAGAGGCTACTTCCTTTGCAGGCCCCTACCTTTTCTGCCTGGCAGATGGTAAAGTTAGTTGCAGAAAGCAACCAATCAGACATTTGCATAGGAGTGTAACTTTGTAACTTCACTTCAGCCTCTGGTTGGTTGTGGGCAAACAGACTGTGAGCCAAATCCTCCTTTGCATAGATGGCAACTTTGTAACTTCACTTTAGCCTCTGATTGGTTGCTTTCCACAACCAATCAGATGTTTGTATAGAAGGGTGACCTTTGTAACTTCTCTTCAACCTCTGATTGGGCACCACTTCATTTACATGAGGTGAATACCAAGTGGCCAATGGGAAACCTTTAGGGGATATTTGGACTCAAGAAGATTCTGTATCCAGGCCCTTGAGCTGCTGGTGTACCTCCCACCCTGTAAAGTGTACTTTTGTTTTCAGAAAATCTCTGCTCTTGTTGCTTCCTTCTTTCCTTGCTTTGTTTGTTCGTTTTGTCCAATTGTTTGTTCAAAACACCAAAAACCTGGACACCCTCCAGTGTAACGATTAAATACTAATGTTATAGCCCCTCCCATTTTTTAAGTGAGAAAAACTATTAAAGGCATAGAAACTCAGTAAATTGCTTAGGGTTTCAGGTAATGAAAGGGCATAAGTGAGACTTTTTTTTTTTTAATCAGTGTTACTGAGGTGTTATTTACATATAGAAAAATTCATCCTTTTAAGGCATACAGTTTTATAAGTACAGCCACTAGCATAAGTCCTGATGTAGAATATATCTATCATCTCAGAAAAGTTCTCTGTTGTCTCTTGTAATCAATTCCCTTCCCCTACCTCCAGGCTCTGGCAACCATTGATCTGTTTTCTGTCCTCATATTTTTCCTTTTCCAGAATGTCATGTACATGGAATCATATAGTATGGTAGCTTTTTGGGTAGGAATTTTTTCACCTAGCATAAAGCATTTGAGATTCATTTATGTTGTTGCTTCTATCAGTAGTCTATTGCTTTTTGTTGCTGAATGCCACAATTTGTTTATCCGTTTACCAGCTGATAGACATTTGGGTTATTTCCAGTTTTTGGTGATTCTCAATAAAGCTACTATAAATATTTGTATACTAGTTTTTGGGTGGATATATGTCTTCATATGGTAAGTGTATGTTTAACTTTGTAAAAAAATGTCAAACTGTTTTCTGAAATGGCTGTACCGTTGTGCACTCTAGATAGCAATTCTAGTTGTTCTGCATCTTTGTTATTACTTGGCAATGTCAGGGTTTTTTTTTAAGTTTAGTTTTGTTTTTTTAACCATTTTAATAAGTATGTAATGGTGGTATCTGTTTGTGCTTTTAATTTTCATTTTCCTAATGACTGATAATGTAGAGTATCTTTTCATGTGCTTAATACTGGATTTTATTAAGCTTAATTCAGTATCCTTTATGTATTATATATTTAAGGTTTTGCTAGGTACTAATAGGAGGGAGATGAATAAAAAGAGTATCCTCAAAGAGTTTGTGATTTATATAGGGAAAACTGGTAATAATGTTAACATGATGCTAGTTATAATTTTGGTAGGCTCTTTGAGAAAGGGATTTGCATAGTAACTGGTCTGGTGGAAAGGACCGTAGTTTGGGAATCAGAAAACTCAGTTGTTTGACTTTACCTTAGTTGTTTAACCTTCCTGGTCTTTCTTTTTCTTCTTTCATTTGTTAAATGAATGAATAATACCACATAAAGTATAAGGTATGTCTCTAAATTGTGTATCTACGTAAGTTTTTCTTTCCATGCAGGTTTTTAAACCTTTTGAGAAGCCTAGGCAGTCAGAAAACAAAAGATCTTTGCAGATTTTCCTAATCTGATGAAATTCCTCTTACCTGTACCCCCAAAAGATAATCTTTTCAAAATTTAAATGTTAAAATTTTTGTATATAAACTTGATTATATACAAGAATTGCATATTTCTTAAATATATTTTAAGGATAGTAACTGATAGTTCTATGATAATACCTTACTTTTGTATAGTATGGCTATATAGAGCATTTTGAAGAAGTTCTCCCCTTTGATAGAGAAACTACGTGGATGGCTGAGCATGGTGGCTCACATCTGTAATCTCAGCACTTTGGGAGGCCAAGGCAGGCGAATCATTTGAGGTCAGGAGTTTGACACCAGCCTGGCCAACATGGCAAAATACTATCTCTACTTAAAATACAAAAATTAGCTGGGAGTGGTGGTACGTGCCTGTAATTCCAGCTACTCGGGAGGCTGAGGCAGAAGAATTGCTTGAACACAGGAGGTGGAGGCTGTGGTGAGCCAAGATCACACCACTGCATTCCAGCCTGGGCAATGGAAAAAGAAAAACTGTGTGGAGGATATATTTTATATTTACTTTTAGGACCCAAAGAGTGAGAGATAAGTGACTTGTGTAGGATTACAGCTAGATGAAAAGTAGCCACTTTGACGTGAGGATTCTAGTCTAGATATTTTGACTGCAGTCCGTTGTTCTTGCACTGTAGGCCACTCTAATAGGAAATAAACAGTGTTTAAAAAGCATTAAGTAACCTTAACATTTTTTTTCAGATGTATAATTTCATGTTCAGAGTATTAAAAGAATATATTCTTACTTAAGAATTATTATCCATGCTTTTAAATAAAATGCGTGGTAACATAATATAAACAAGCTCCCTTGATTTAGTAATAATGAGTAGAATGTTCATAGCCTATAAACAAGTCAGTTGTTTCATAAGCTGAGTCACTGCTTGTCAACAACAGCCTACTCACAGAGGAATCTTAGCTGTAATCAAAAGTAAAGATAACAGAAATAGTAAAGGACATATTATTTCGCCTCCTGAGAATAGTTTTGGTTTCTAAGTTTAGATACCTGCAGTGTATTATTAGTGGGTTACCCATTGCCAGTACTAGAATAGCTGTTAAAAGAGCAAGGCAGAGTGGAAAGAGTATTAGGATGGAAGTGAGAGGAACAATAATACATTACAATTTTAATGCTATAAACATGTCAGCATTATACAGTCATCAGAAGGCCTCTGTTCAGATGTGACCTTGGGCAAGTCATTTAAGGTTTCTGAATTTCATTTTCTTCATCTGTAAAATAAGGAGCCTTGCAAAGGTCCATCCAACTTTATGTTATTTTGTTATGTTTTTGAAATGGAGTCCCACTTTGTTGCCTAGGCTGAAGTGTAGTGACGGGATCTCGGCTCCCTGCATCCTCCACCTCCCAGATTCAAGTGATTCTCCTGTGTCAGCCTTCTGAGTAGCTGGGATAACAGGCATGCACCACCACACCCAGCTAATTTTTGTATTTTTTTTTTTTTTTTTTTTTTAGTAGAGATGAAATTTCACTATGTTGGCCAGGCTGGTCTTGAACTTCTGACCTCACGTGATCCGCCTGTCTCGGCCTCCCAAAGTCCTGGGATTACAGGCTTGAGCCACTGTGCCTAGCCCCATCCAACTTTGAATACAGTTCTATGTTGAGTGTCATTACCCATCTGGTTGGTTGGTTTTTAATTGTCAAAATAGATCAATTATTGTTAAATGGATTGTGAACTATTCTTTTAAAGTCCTAAAACTTTGCATTTTTAGTTTCCTGTTAATTGAATGAGTGCTTGATGTAATTTGTTGCAACAACTAAAAATAAGTTATATAGGATCAAAAGAGTTTTATTTATTTTCTAATTTTAATACTGTGGGGTTCTGGGAGCCTATTTCATGATTGTTTTAGAATAAAATGGGATGTAGTTACCTGAGAGACACACCCTAATACTAGAGCACGCAAGTATGAAAATAAGTATTTTTATAAAATTTTAAAAGCATACTTTATCCAAGTCAGCCTAGTTATGTTTTATTACTTGAGTGCTTTTATGGTATATAATTTAGAAACAAATGTCATATAGTGACATGTAATTTATAAATAACATGTTCATTAATTTAAATTCAGAAAATTTCTACCATGATAATGTTGAACAGCATGTGCTAAAACAAATTATCACAGAATTTGTATTTAACTAGAATGATAAAGTAAATCTACTTATAATTTATTTAATGCTTTAGGCTTTTAGAACAGTTACAAAGTCTTTTTAAAAAAACACACAGGAAGGTTTGAATTTAGAAAACAAATTAAAACAATGTGATTATCGTCAAACTTCATTTAAATGCTAAAAGGCCTTATTGCACTAAAAAATTCACTATCTAAAATTAGATTACAAAATTTTCTGTTTCAAAATCAGTTTCTAGAAATTAAAAGTTTTTAAAGCATACTTTTTGCTTCCAAAAGCATCAGCTGTAACACATTATGAAATTATTTTTCTGAATGAATATATTTTGCTTAGATAATTCTGTGTGGGACTTCTACTTCTGTGGTTTGTTTTTAATAGTAAAGACTGTAAAATAGCCATTTTCATTTCTTAGCTAAGCAGAATCATGCATGATAATCTGCTTATCTTCTTATATACATCGTGATTTTTATTTATATTCTTGTATCTTGAAGTATTTGTGTATTCCTGACAAGTCTCCTTACATCCTTTGACGTGTTTGTTTTCCTTTAGTATATAAGCAAGAGGAAATAAATTATGCATTTTTAGAAAAGCTGATATAAATCCTAGAAATTTGAGCCTACAGCTAGCTATTCTGGATATAATTTGACGGTTTTACAAAAGCTAAGGATAAGAAGACTTTTCTCTTTTTTTAATTTGTATAAACTGATGGGGTACAAATGTAATTTTTTTTTTTTAAGAGACAGGGTCTCACCACGTTGCCCAGGCTTGTCTCTTAACTCCGGGGCTCAAGTGATCCTCCCGCCTTGGCCTCCCAGATTACTGGGATTACAGGTGTGAGCCACCATACCCAGTTTACAAGTGTAGTTCTGTTACATGCATAAATTATGTAGTAATGATATCAGGTCTTTTAGGGTATCCATTGCCCAGTAACACATATTGAACCTTTAAGTAATCTCTACTCATCTATCCTCTTCCTACCACCTTAGGGCTACAAAGACTGAGTCATTTAGGGGACCTTGTAGAGGGATACTAGTGGGAATGGAGTTGAAGATAAAGTAGATACTAAGAAAGTCTTCAATTTATATGTTAGTGTAGTTTGCATTATTTTCTGATTATAATGATTTATAGAGAGGAAGGGAGGATCACTCGGGCCCAGGAGTTAGAAAGGCTTGACTATTTAGAAATGTTGTGATTTGATTTTTAAATTGACGAGTCATGGGAAATGTGGTATATTTTAATGATGTACTTAAACTTCAGTTTTCATCCACTTTAAGATGGAAGCATTCAAAACATGAAATCACAAAAATAGAAAAGCAGTTCGATGCTCAAAAACTTATGAAGAATGGCTAAAAAATTATAACTTGATTAATGTCAAATTTGTTGATGTTTTTACTGTTAGTTTTATTTACATTTATTCCTAAATTGAAATACACTGAATAAAAAGATTTCTGATTTTTAAAAAATATGATCAAACTTGTCATATTTAAGAACACAGCTTTCTGCCACTTAACTTCTGTAACTAACATTTTAGATTTTAAGTAAACAAAGTGAATTTTAATACTGAAAATAAATTTTTTGAAGAGATCCTTGAGTATTAAGCCAATTATAACTGTTCTTTAATCTTTACTGTCTGCTATCAGTATTTTAGTATTATTTAGGAAATAGGACATGTTTATTTAAATGTTCAGAGTACCTACAGATACATTCTTCTTATTTCCCATGGTATATAACTATCTTTTTAATGTTAACTTTTACATTGAATAAATCATTTATTTATTTTAATGTTTAAAAATTTCCAGATTTGGCCAGTGAGAGCCCTTTCACCTGATTTTGATGTCCTCTTAACATACACAAACTATTCTTTGAGCACTTATTTTTTGGCGGTACAAGATATCCCAAATTCTTCTAATTTCTCAGCCCTGATTCTAAGATTAGCCATTTCTACAAAGATCTCTATGTCCTTTTTCTGGAGAATGATACTTAGAAATTGAGATCTGGGCTCTAATTGTACTTATTGTTATAGTGATATCATTGCTTCTAGTCCTCTCTCACTGGAAGGAGTTAGAAAATGTGCACACAAACACATATATGAGTGAGAGCTATATTTATTTTATATTTATTTCTATGTATGTATGTACATATATATCCATTCAAATTATATTAACTCCCTCAATAAACAGGCAGGTTTTAAAAAGTGTTTTGGATTACAAGAAAAATGTAGGAATTTATTTTGTGCTTACATATTTATACATATTTATAATATGACTGTATAGTGTGTTTTGTAATGTAGACATTTGTAATGTTGGAAACCTAGTTTGCTGGCAGTTTTGCTTCTCTCACAAATTTATAGAGTTAAGCAATCTTTTTAAATTTATTTTTTTAATTGTAAAATATACATAACATAAAATTTACCATCTTAACCGTCTTTAAGTTTGTACAGTTCGGTGGTACTCAGTTGTACTACCATCACCATCATCCATCCACAGAACTCTTTTCATCTTACAAAACTGAAACCATGTATCTATTAAACAACTTGCCATTCCTTCCTCCCCCTAATCTCTGGCAACCACCATTCTACTTTCTGTCTCTAGAAATTTGACTACTGTAGGTATCTCATATAGTATTTGTCCTTTTGTGACTGGCTTATTTCACTTAGCATAGTGTCCTTAAGGTTTTTTCATGTTGTGGGATTGTATTAGGATTTCATTCCTTTTAAAAATTGAGTAATTGAAGATGGCTGAATAGGAACAGCTCCAGAGTGCAGTTCCCAGCAAGAACAACACAGAGGATGAGTGCTCACTGCTTTCCAAACAGGTTTTCACTGCCCACAGACCAGGAGATTCCTGGGCTGAAAAGCACCACGAGTTTTCAGTGCAGCTGGTATTGCAGGTTGGCGCACAGAAACACAAATCTGGGCGGCCATTTCAACTGACGCCTGGAATGCCTGAGAGACAGAGCCGGCTATTCAACTGAAAGGGAGGGGGCTGAGACAGGGAGTGAGGCGATCTGGCTCGGCAGGTACCACCCCCAGAAAACAAGCAATCTGAAACGCTCTGGATTGAGAGTTTCGCAGCAAGCACAACAGGACCCGGGATGATCCAGCTCAGTGGGGGGACGGACGTCTGCCACTACTGAGGCAGCCTGCCAATACCAAGTCAGTTCACACAGCAGCTAGGCAGAGCCTGCGGCAGCTCAGCAACACCTCTGCTGGCAGACTGTGACTAGACTACTCTGTGTGGGCAGGGCATCTCTGAAAAAAGGCAGCAGCACGTCAGGAACTTAAAAATAACGCTAACCTTCCTAGGTCAGAGCACCTGGGAAAAGAGGCGGTTTTGAGTTCCGCTGCAAGAGACTTAAAGGCACCTGCCCAGCAGCTCTGCATGGAACAGTGGAGCTCCCAGCACAGCACTTGAACTCCTATAAGGGACAGACTGTCTTCTCAAGCAGCTCCCTGACCCCCGTATACCCAAAGAGACACCTCATAAAAGAGAGCTCAGGCCAACCTCTGGCAGGTACCCTTCTGAGATGAAGATAACAAAAGAAGAAACTCGCAGCAACCTTTACTGTTCTGCAGCCCCCGCTGGTGATCCCCAGGCAAGCAGAGTCTGGAGCAGACCTCCAGCAGTCTTGCAGCAGAGGAGCCTGACTGTTAGAAGGAAAACTAAGAAACAGAAAGAAATAGCTTCAACATCAACAAAAAGGATGTCAACTCAGAGATCCCATCTGAAAGTCACCAATTACAAAGACCACAGGTAGATAAAGCCACTAAGATGGGAAGAAACCAGCCCAAAAAGGATGAAAACGCCAAAAACCAGAACGCCTCTCCTCCAAGGGATCACAACTCCTCTCACCAGCTAGGGATCAAAGATTGATGGAGAATGAATCTGCTGAATTGACAGAAACAGGCTTCAGAAGGTGGGTAATAACAAACTTCTCAGAGCTAAAAGAACATGTGCTAACCCAATGCAAAGAAACCAAGAACCTAGAAAAAAGGTTAGATGAGATACTAACTAGAATAAACAGCTTAGAGAAGAATATAAATGACTTGATGGAGCTGAAAAACACATCATGAGAAATTCGTGAAGCATACACAAGTTTCAATAGCCGAATCAACCAAGCAGAAGAAAGGATATCAGAGATTGAAGATCAACTCAATGAAATGAAATGAGAAGGCAAGAATAGAGAAAAAAGAGTGAAAAGAAATGAACAAAGCCTCCAAGAAATATGGGATTATGTGAAAAGACCTTATCTACATTTCATAGGTGTACCTGAATGTGATGGGAAGAATTAATTCAAGCTCGAAAACACTCTTCAGGATATTATCCAGAACTTCCCCAACCTAGCAGGCCAGGCCAACGTTCAAGTCCAGGAAATACAGAGAACACCACAAAGATATTCAGCAAGAAGAGCAGCCCTAAGGCACATAATTATCAGATTCACCAGGGTTGAAATGAAGGAAAAAATACTAAGGGCAACCAGAAAGAAAGGTCAGGTTACCCACAAAGGGATGCCCATCAGACTCACAGTGGATCTCTCTGCAGAAACCCTACAAGCCAGAAGAGAGTGGGGGCCAATATTCAACAACCTTAAAGAGAAGAACTTTCAACCTAGAATTTCATATCCAGCCAAACTAAGCTTCATAAGTGAAGGAGAAAGAAAATCCTTTATGGACAAGCAATTGCTGAGAGATTTTGTCACCAGCAGGCCTGCCTTACAAGAGCTCCTGAAAGAAGCACTAAACAAGGAAAGGAATAACCAGTACCAGCCACTCCAAAAACGTACCAAACGGTAAAGACCATCGACACAATGAAAAAAATGCATCAACTAATGGGCAAAACAACCAGCTAGCATCAAAATGGCAGGATCATATTCACACATAACAATATTAACCTTAAATGTAAATGGGCTAAATGCCCCAAGCAAAAGACACACACTGGCAAATTGGATAAAAAGTCAAGACCCATCGATGTGCTGTATTCAGGAAACCCATCTCACGTGCAAGGACACACATAGGCTCAAAATAAAAGGGATGGAGGAAGATTTATCAAGCAAATGGAGAGCAAAAAACAGCAGGAGTTGCAATTCTAGTCTCTGATAAAATGGACTTTGAACCAACAAAAAAGGGCATTACATAGTGGTAAAAGGATCAATGCATCAAGAAGAGCTAACAATCCTAAATATATACACACCCAATACAGGAGCACCCAGGTACATAAAGCAAGTTCTTAATGACCTATGAAGAGATTTAGACTCCCATACAATAATAGTGGGAGACTTCAACACTCCATTGTCAATATTAGATCAACAAGACAGAAAATTAACAAGGATATTCAGGACTTGAACTCATATCTGGACCAAGTGGACCTAATAGACATCTACAGAAATCTCCAACCCAAATCCACAGAATATATATTCTTCTCAGCACCGCATTGCACCTACTCTAAAATTGACCACATAATTGGAAGTAAATCGCTCCTCAGCAAATGCAAAAGAACGGAAATCATAACAAACAGTCTCTCAGACCACAGGGCAATCAAATTAGAACTCAGAATTCAGAAACTAACTCAGAACCGCACAGCTTCATGGAAACTGAACAACTGGCTCCTGAATGTCGACTGGATAAACAATGAAATGAAGGCAGAAATAAAGATGTTCTTTGAAACCAATGAGAACAAAGACACAACGTACCAGAATCTCTGGGACACATTTAAAGCAGTGTCTAGCGGGAAATTTGCAGCAATAAATGCCCACATGAGAAGCGAGGAAAGATCTAAAATTGACACCTTGTCATCAAAATTGAAAGAGCTAGAGGTGCAAGATCAAAAAAACTCAAAAGCTAGCAGAAGACAAGAAATAACTAAGATCAGAAGGAGACAGAGACACAAAAAAACCCTTCAAAAAATCAATAAATCCAGGAGCTGGTTTTTAAAAAAGATCAACAAAATAGACAGATGGCTAGCCAGATTAATAAGAAAAGAAAAAGGGAGAAGAATCAAATAGATGCAATAAAAAATGATAAAGGGGATATCACCACTGATTCCACAAAAATACAAACTACAATCAGAGATTACTATAGACAGCTCCATGGACATAAATCAGTAAACCTGGAAGAAATGGATAAATTCCTGGACACTTGCCCCCTCCCAAGCCTAAACCAGGAAGAAGTTGAAACCCTGAATAGACCAATAACAAGGGCTGAAGTTGAGGCAGCAATTAATAGCCTCCCAACCAAAAAACAGTCCAGGTCCAGATGGATTCACAGCTGAATTCTACCAGATACACAAAGAGGAGCTGGTACCATTCCTTCTGAAACTATTTCAAACAATACAAAAAGAGGGAATCCTTCCTAAATCATTTTATGAGACCAACATCATCCTGATACCAAAACCAGGCAGAGACTCAATAAAAAAAGAAAACTTCAGGCCAATATCTATGGTGAACATAGATGCAAAAATCTTTAATAAAATACTGGCAAACCAATTGCAACAGCACATCAAAAAGCTTATCCATCACAATCAAGTAGGCTTCATCTCAGGGATGCAAGGCTGGTTCAACATATGTAAATCTATAAACGTAATCCACCACATAAACAGAACCAAAGAGAAAAACCACATGATTATGTCAATAGATGCAGAGAAGGCCTTCAACAAAATTCAACAGCACTTTATGCTAAAAACTCTCAATACACTAGGTATCAAAGGAACATATCTCAAAACAATAAATGCTATTTATGACAAACCTACAGTCAATGTCATACTGAATGGGCAAAAACTGGAAGCATTCTCTTTAAAATCCGGCACTAGACAAGGATGCCCTATCTCACCACTCCTATTCAATATAGTATTGGAAGTTCTAGCCAGAGCAATTTGGCAAGGAAAAAAAAAGGGTATTCAATTAGGAAAAGAAGAAGTCAAGTTGTCTCTATTAAACTCCAGAGCTTTTGTACAGCAAAGAAACGATCATTAGAGTGAGCCAGCAACCAACAGAACGTGAAAAAAATTTTGGAATCTGCCCATCTGACAAAGGACTACTATCCAGAACCTAACAAGAACTAAAACAGACTTACAAGAAAAAAACAAACAAACCCATCCAAAAGTCAGTGAAGGATATGAACAGACACTTTTCAAAAGAAGACATATATGAGGTCAACAAACATATGAAAAAATGCTCATCATCACTGATAATTAGAGAAATGCAAATCAAAACCACACTGAGATACCATGTCACACCAGTTAGATGGCAGTCATTAAAAAATCTGGAAACAACAGATGCTGGAGAGGATGTGGAGAAATAAGAACACTTTTACACTGTTGGTGGGAATGTAAACTAATTCAACCATTGTGGAAGACAGTGTGGCACTTCCTCAAGGACCTAGAAATAGAAATTCCATTTGACCCAGCAACCCCATTACTGGGTATATATCCCAAGGATTATAAATCATTCTATTATAAAAACACATGTACACATATGTTCATTGTGGCACTGTTTACAATATCAAAGACCTGGAACCAACTGAAATGTCCATTGATGACAGACTGGACAAAGAAAATGTGGCACATATACACCATGGAGTCCTATGCAGCCATAAAAAATGATGAGTTTTTGTCCTTTATAGGGACGTGGATGAATCTGGAAACCATAATTATCAGCAAACTGACACAAGAACAGAAAATCAAGCATCACATGTCCTCATTCATAGGCGGGTGTTGAACAATGAGAACACATGGACATAGGGAGGGGAGCATCACACACTGGGGTCTGTTGGGGGGCGCCAAGGGAGGGACAGCGGGGGGTGGGTGGGGAGGCTGGGGAGAGATAACATGGAGAGAAATGCCAGATGTCAGTGATGGAGGGATGGAGGCAGCAAACCACATTGCCATGTGTGTACCTATGCAACAATCCTGCATGATCTGCACATTTACCCTGGAACCTAAAGTACAATTAAAAAAAAATAACCAACCATGTTCATATCCTTTGTCCACTTTTGGATGGGGTTGTTTTTTTCTTGTAAATTTGCTTAAGTTCTTTGTAGATTCTGGATATTCCCCCTTTGTCAGATGGGTAGATTGCAAATTTTTTTCCCATTCTGTTGGTTGCAAATTCACTCTAATGATAGTTTCTTTTGCTGTGTAGAAGCTCTTTAGTTTAATTAGATCCCATTTGTTGATTTTGGCTTTTGTTGCCATTGCTTTTGGTGTTTTAGTCATGAAGTCATTGCCCATGCCTATGTCCTGAATAGTATTGCCTAGGTTTTCTTCTAGGGTTTTTATGGTGTTCAGTGTTATGTTTAAATCTTTAGTCAATCTGGAGTTAATTTTTGTATAAAGTGTAAGGAAGGGATCCAGTTTCCCCTTTATGCATGTGGCTAGCCAGTTTTCCCAACACCATTTATTAAACAGGGAATCCTTTCTCCCTTGCTTGTTTTGGTCAGGTTTGTCAAAGATCAGATGGTTGTAGACGTGTGGCATTATTTCTGAGGCCTCTGTTCTGTTTCATTGGTCTATATCTCTGTTTTGGTAACAGTACCTTGCTGTTTTGACTGCAGCCTTTTAGTATAGTTTGAAGTCAGGTAGCGTGATGCAGCTTTGTTTTTTGTTTGTTTGTTTTGTTTTGTTTTTGTCTTAGCTATGCAGGCTCTTTTTTGGTTCCATATGAAGTTTAAGGTGGTTTTTTTCAATTCTGAAGAAAGTCAATGGTAGCTTGATGGGGATAGCATTGAACCTACAAATCACATTGATTCTTCCTAACCATGAGCATGGAATGTTTTACCATCTGTTTGTATCCTCTCTTATTTCTTTGAGCAGTGGTTTGTAGTTCTCCTTGAAGAGGACCTTTACAATGTTTACAATGCTATAAACAAAGTCAAAAGACAACTGACAAACTGGAAGGAAATATTTGCAAAATACATCCAGAATAACAATTCTAATATATATATAAATAAGTCTCAAACATTGAGAGAGGAAAAGGCAAATATCATGATAGAAAATATATTTTAGAAATGTTCAAACTTACTCATAATAAGCAATACATATTAAAAATACACTGAGATAAAATGTCTCATTTATTAGATTAGCTAAAATTTAAAACCATGATGACAGCACATTAGATTAATGAGGTACTTTTACACAATCCTGTAGGAATGTAAATGGTACAACTCTTATTGAGGAAACTTGGCAATATCTAGCAAACCTACATATGTGTTTACCATTTGACCCAGCAATCCCACTTCTAGGAATTTGAACTGAAGACACACTTTCAACAACAGAAAAACAAAATGCACAAGGTTACTCTTTAGAGCGTTAAAAACAACCAAACTGTCCATACATAAGGAGATGGTTGAATTAACTATGGTATATTCACACAATGAAGTAGCATGCAACTATAAAAATGAATGAGGAATATTTGAATTTGTATGGAGGACAAGATTCCAGCATATTTGTTAAGTTTAAAAAGAAAAGTGCAAAAGAGTATCTATAGCATGCTTTTCAAAATGTAATAAAAAAGGAGAACTAAGAAGAAGAGTATAGCCGCTCATTTGAGCAAAACTAAAGACAAACCAGAAACGACTGAAATTGAGTACCTATGGTGGGGAGGATAGAAGTGATGGAGAGAAGTGACATTTCTCTTTTATTGTATCTTTTTATATCAGTATAACATTTGGAACTGTTAATGTTTCACTTAAGCAAAAAAAAAAAAATCAAAAGCAGTGGGGGTGAAACTAAAACAGAATACAAACAGAAACAAATTAACAGTATTTTGAATGAATAACAATCATAAGAGGAAGAATAATTAATCTGAGTAACTTTTGAACACAGCAATGCTGTTTCTATGCTTTCAGGCTATAAACAAAATAAAACTTTAAAAATGAGTAGATTTTATTTCCACCATGGTATAGAGTTAGCAATTTTAAACTTCTTTCTGTATTTTCTAGGATTGAGCAAATAAGTAAATATACTGTGGATCTAGGTGTCTCACTGTTGAAGAAGGGAGTTACACATATGAAAATAGGGAAGGATAGAATGAACTCTATGCTAATGAACTGAAATTGGAAGAATTGCTATGAATTCATCACATATATAAATATAGATATGGGAATGGATATACATACATATAATACATATCCTTGCAATGTCTGCTGAGGGGGTGCAGAAGCAATGATACTCCAATGAAAATGAACACACTTAGCATCTAATCCTAGCATCTAAATGCCATTCTGTGCCAGAAAGAACCAGCATTCCTTGGAGAAATGACAAATTCCAGTGTCAGGTCTAGAAAAGTACAAGATGAGTCTAGAGCATCTTTTTTATTTTATTTTTTTGGTGCCAGAAAGTAAGGAAGTGTTCAAAGAACAATAAGAACAAGTCAAAATGACACAGGAACTATTTCTGAGGGCTCCCACTAGCCCAATCAGGGAGAATTTGAGCATCAAAATAAATAATGGTAGTCATGAATTATGACCCACTGAGTAAATAAATAAAATTCATATTGATATAGATTGTTTATGCTGATATTGATAAATGAATAAATAAATAGGAAAGAAGGTAAAACTTTTATTTACAGTAAAATGCCAATGGATGAATATAAAAGAAATTATTAAATTAGAAAAAACATCCTTTGACAACCATCATAGTAAAAATTAAGTCAAGAAAGGGTCATCAATGGATGCTAAAATTTTGGGGTACAAATTTGATGAAAAATGAGGAATTTGCATAGTTTTAAAGTATTCTCCCTACAACATGCTTATTAATTACAAAGGGAAAAATACTGAATCTACACTAAGAAACATGGCAGACATCATCTTAACTGAGTGATCAAAGTTACCACCATAATGGGACAAAATTAGACAACATATACCTCTCCATAAGGATACAACATCCTTTTCTGGTATTCCTGTCAAATAATTAGATTCAATAACCTGATTCTATCATGGAGAAATGATAGACAAACCCAAATTGTGTGGTGTGATTCTGTCTCCTGATATTCCCATCCACATATACTGCCCTCCTACATTGAAAAGGGCTGATCTATATAATCAATAGGATATTCTGGAGATAATATATTGTGATTTCTGAGAACAAAGGACATTGTAGCTTCTGCCCTTCTTGTTCTCGGGAAGCTAGCTGCCATGTCACAAGGACACTCAACACACAAGCAGCAGGCCCTATGGAAAAATCCACGTGGTGAAGAGTGAAGCATCCAGCCAAGGGCCTGGTAAGTGAGCCATCTTAGATATGGATTCACCTGTCCCAGTTAATCCTTCAGATGTACCTCTAGGTGATGTCTTAACTGCGATCTCCTGAGAGATTCCAAGCCAGAACCCCCTTACCAACCCACAGAAACTCTGAGATCATAAATGTTTATTCTTGCTTTACACCACTAACTTTAGGGTAATTTGTTATTATAATAGATAATGGACTTAAAAGTCATCCTCCAAAAATAATTGCCATATATTCTTCAAAAATGTCAAAGTCATGCAATACAAAAAAGGCTGAGAACATTTTCCCAGATTAAAGAAGTGGGAGGAAAAGATATGATGATCAAACACAATCCATGATCCTGAAATGATTCTAGACCAGGAAAAACAAAGGATGTTTTTTATTGTTATTGTTTTTACTATAACACAGATTATCGAGATGATTGTCAAATTTTGAATACAGATGGTAGCTTATAAAATAGCATTGTGTCTGGTGATCATTAAAAAATCAGGAGACAACAGATGCTGGAGAGGATGTGGAGAAATAGGAACACTTTTACACTGTTGGTGGGAGTGTAAATTAGTTCAACCATTGTGGAAGATAGAGTGGTGATTCCTCAAGGATCTAGAAATAGAAATACTATTTGACCCAGCAATCTCATTACTGGGTATATACCCAAAGGATTATAAAACATTCTATTATAAAGACACATCCACACGTATGTTTATTGAGGCACAGTTTACAATAGCAAAAACTTGGAACCAACCCAAATGCCCATCAAAGATAGACTGGATAAGGAAAATGTGGCTCATATACATCATGGAATACTACACAGCCATAAAAAAGGATGAGTTCATGTCCTTTGCAGGGAAATGGATGAAGCTGGAAACCATTATTCTCAGCAAACTGATACAAGAACAGAAAACCAAACACTGCATGTTCTCACTCATAAGTGGGTGTTGAATGATGAGAACACATGGACATAGGGAGGGGAACATCACACACTGGGGCTTGTCAGAGGGTGCGGGGGCTAGGGGATGGATAGCAGGGAGTGAGGGATTGGGGAGGGATAAAATTAGGAGAAATACCTAATGTAGATAACGGGGAGGGGGGAATGGATGCAGCTAACTGCCAAGGCATGTGTATGCCTATGTCACAAACCTGCATGCTCTGCGCATGGACTCCAAAACTTAAAGTATAAAAAAATAAAAAAGTAAAATAAAATAGTATTGTGTCAATGTGAAGTTCTTATTTTTGATCATTGCACTCTAGTTATAGAACAGAAAGTCCCTGCTTTTAGGAACTACACAGTGAAGCATTTAGAGGAGGGATAAATGCCAGATGGTTCCAAAGTAATAATTACATTATTATAATTATATAATCACATATATGCACATGTATACGTCTATAGAGAAAGAAGAGAGAATGGTAAAGAAAATACAGTAAAATGTTAACATGCAGAGAATCTGGCTGACAAGAATATAGGAATTCTTTGCAGTATCCTTGAAACTTTTCTGTAGAAATTACTTCAAAATAAAAAGACCTCAATAGCAGAAGTGGCTGCTGTTGCTAAATTTCCTAAGTAAACTTACACTGTTTTTTCAAACTGTGGGATGAATCCACTAATAGGTTTTGAAATGAGTTTGGTGGATTTCTAATAGGAATGTCTAATAAGAATAGGAGAGCCTAGCCTAGCATAGTGTAACACAACATAGCACAGAAGACGAACATTGTAGATTACTAAGGGTGAGTACTATTTTGTGAAAGTTTTAAGTTCCAGAAAGAGAAACAAGCGAGTGTAGCGGGTTGCGTGGTCAAAAGAGTGGGGACGCCACCGCACCGAGGGGCGAGTCTGAGCCAAAGAGTGGTTCCGAGCTCCCCGCCCACCTCGTGCCGGGCCGCCCCTCTCGCCTGTCTCAGCCGCTCCGGCGCCGCGTCCGCCCCCAGAACGCCTGCAGGTGTGCGCGGAAACCTAGCACGTGTGCCCGACACTATTTAAGGGCCCGCCTCTCCTGGCCCACAGCTGCCTGCTGCTCCAGCCCTGCGCTCCCGGAGCTGCCAGACTCTCGCGGGTCTTGGAAAGCATCCCGCCGCGGGGGGCTGCGGCCGTGGCATGGGTGCCGCGGGCCTGCTCTGGGTTTTCTTGGCTTTCGTCGCACCGGGGGTCCTCGGTGAGCTGGGAGAGGGAGCACGGAGGTGGGGACACGTCCCGGGCAGGGAAGGCTTCTGTGCCGCGATGCAAAGCAGGGGGCCAAAAGCGAGACGGTGGAGGCAGTGCTCGACGCTTGTCCGCCTCCCGCCAGCTTTGAGGGACCCTTGCACTTAGCCGCCTGGTCCTGATTGTCCCCACTGGCTCCTCTGGGAGCTGGGACCTCCAGCACTGGAGGCGGCGCCACAGAGGGGCGCTGTTTGGTCGGCCTGGTGTGGCGGGCGGCGTGCTGGTGCTCGCGGTCTCCGGGATTCTGCAGGTGCGCATCGCTCTCTGGCTGGAGGTCTGGGGGCGCCGCCGCTGGCCACCGGAAACCCACCCACTGCATGGGGCACCAGATCCCCGCGTGAGGCTGTTTCTGTACCCCCGGAATGCGCTCCTGCCCCGCAAAAGCGGCAGAGCCTCGGCTCCCTTCCCTAAATAAGAGAGTAAGACCTGGTTCCCAAGCATGGGTCTCAGATTTTCTGAACTCTGATGTGGTACTGGTAAAAAGATCCTAAACATTAACCATCTGTAGTTATTTTTATAAGTTGAGGCGTGGATTAAAATGGTTTTCTTCTTGTTATTAACCTTCTTTAATGGTGTGGACGTCCACAAAGGTCTCATTCGGCGTTTATTATATCTTTTTTTCCTCCAGATTAGATTGATTTTAAAGAAATATTATAATTTGTTAAGATTAGAGTTTCTTGGCTACAGGATGGGTCTAAGTTTCTAGTATCTTCAGGGTACAGTGCATTCCTAGTTTATAAGATGTTCACTGCATGCAGACCTCAATAACTGGGTGACTTTTGGCAAGTCATTTAGCTACCTGATCTTCAGTTTCTTCATCTGTAAGATGAAACTAGTAGTAAACTGGCCTTCCACCTCACTGAGCTGCCCTGGGTACAGATGAAACTAAGCAAAGAAAGCTAGATGTTGGTCGTTACTACTAAATATCAGTAATAAGTCTTCTGCATAGACTTGTTTTTATGGAGCCAGCATTTAAGCTAACAAGCTGGGTGTCCACTTGTTTTTATGGACACCTAGCTTGTTAAGGTGTCTGGAATTATTGCACCTTTTGGTTTATTACAACTTACTGTTTGCTTTCTTGACATTTTACTGTCTCCTGACCCTTAAACCTTTATCAAAACCATTATTTTCATCTTGCTTTTCTTTTTCTACATATTAACTCCCTTTGAATGAATGCACATTCACTTTTTCTAAGAGCAGAGTACAGTCCCTGACTTCTCACATATGTCTAAATTTCATAGAGGATATTATCAACTGAAAATCAAATTCTTCACCAGTCCTGCCAACTCAGTCCCACAGCAGCAGTATCATCTAGGTCACTTAACTGGAGACCCGTGAAAAACCAGGTCTACCTATCTGCCAATCTTCCAAGCTACCGTGCTTCCGTTGTTTGCCTATTTATCATTCAGGTACCAGTATTCCCATCCTAAGCATTATAATTACTTGTGTAACAACCTCATCTCTTTTAGGAGATTTTGGTTCTTATGATTGGAAAGGTTAAAGAGTGACCTATAGATCACTTTCCAATTATGAAAACAAAACTTTAAGAAATATATATTTTTTCATTACTTTACTCCCTTGTTCAAAAATCTAAAAGGCCTCCAGTGGAAGAAAATCGAATCTATTCAGCCTTTCTAAACCTTTGGAAGGGGATCTCACCGAAGTTCGCACCCCTGAATTTCTCCTGCTCCCTGTCATGTATGCACTGCTCATCTTCCCCACCTGTCTCCCATGGCTCACGTCTTGCCCACTCCCCCTACTGACTTTTACTGCTACTGTGTGCTCTCCACAGATCAGCTCTTGGCTTTTGGCCAGTTCCTGCACTTGAGTGTGCTTAAGAAACTATTTTAGTACCTTTATAAAATGTAGGTTCCTGGTTCCACGTCCCTCTCCAGAGCTTCATAAGTTTGGAGTTAGCACAGGAAGCTGAGGTTTAACAATCACTCTAGAAGATTCTGCAGCAAATATCTATAGGGCACACTGCTATAAGCAAAGTCAATGGGAAGCAAATTTCCTTTTTTAGTGTTTTCCAATCTTTTCCTTTTGTCTATTTGCATAAACAGATTCAAATTTCCTACACTTCTAGATTTTACTCAAGCCTTCACTGGCCTCCTAACTTTTTCCTGTGCTGAGAAAACAAGACCATGAAACAGGAATGCTCCCATTTTCTAACCAGCTACAAACCTACCAACTTACAAACTTACCTCCATCTGGGATCAGATCCTATTCTCCACTGCAGAAAACCTGCTGAGACCTTCTCGTCACATTAGAATAAAATCCATGCCCCTTAGTCTCCAATCTGAGGCCTTCTGCCTCTCCCTGAAATTCTTCTGTATACCCTGCTCACTCTCTCTGCTCCAGCCACACTGGCCTTCTCTTTATCCTTTGAGCACAGTTGCACTGGGTATTCTCTCCTTTGAAATGCTCTTCCTACAAATTATTCCTTGCCTAGCTCCTTCTTGACATTCAAGGCTCAGCCCCCTGTTGTGCTTCTCTGACTCTTGTCTGAAATATTCGCATCCCAGGGCCCTCTCCAATACAAAATCATGTTCTACTTTCTACGGACAACCTATCACCATCTGAAGCCTTCTTATTTATTTACCTGTTTGTTGTTTGTTCCCTCACTAGAATATAAGTTCTATGAGTGCAAGACCTTAATCTGTCTTATTTCCTGATTTGAGTTCCTATCAATATCCTGTAACTTGAAATTCAACAATTATGAATTGAAATATTGGTATGTTTCCTCCTATAACAATGAAAGAAATATCCTTTCTGCTGACAAATTCAGCTCCTCTTCCTGTATTCATGATCATGTTCCATCCCCTCTTGCCTTTGCAAGGACTTTACTTCTGCAGATATCTCCTGCCTTGTATCATCCATGTGTATTTTTAAAAATAATCATCCCCACCAGCATTTAAGTATACCCCAGGAAATCCTTTATGAACCTTCTCATGACCCACTGGAACTCCGTTTTCCTGTCCCCCTTCTTGTCCTTTTCAGCAAAACTTCTCATTGACTACTTGCTCAGATTTCTTTATCTCCTTCTCCACTTCAGACAGTTTTCTTCCCCATCGGTCTCCTGAAGCTGCTTCTTGAAACGTCACTACTGACCCTTATGCTGATAAATCCAGTGGTCATTTTTCTATCTTATTCTTTCTCAGTCTTTCAGCAAAAGCTAATTACTTCCTTTCTCTTGAAACCATTTTCATTTTCATCTTCCAAACCAGGACAGTCTTACCTGTTTTTTTTCACACTTCTTTAGTGACGCTTAGTTTTTTTTGTTCTATCTCTGAATATTAGAGCGTCTTGGGGCTCAGCCCTGAGCCTCTTCTGTCTTTCTTCATTTCTTCTTCCTAAAATACCTCATCTCATCTTTTAAAAATATATATACTTTAAGTTCTGGGGTACATGTGCAGGATGTGCAGGTTTGTTACATAGGTATATATGTGCCATGGTGGTTTGCTGCATCCATCACCCCATCATCTACATTAGGTATTTCTCCTAATGCAATCCCTCCCCTAGCCCTCCACCCCCCGACAGGCCTCACAGTGTGATGTTCCCCTTCCTGTGTCCATGTGTTCTCATTGTTCAACTCCCACTTATAAGTGAGAACATGTGGTGTTTGGTTTTCTGTTCCTGTGTTAGTTTGCTGAGAACGATGGTTTCTAGCTTCATCCATGTCCCTGCAAAGGACATAAACTCATTCTTTTTTAACCTCATCTCATTTTATCCCATGGCTTTGAATACTATTTATATGTTCATGACTCATATTTATTATCTATAGTTCTACCGTCTCTCCTGAGCTGCAGACTTGTACATCCAACTACCTACTTGGCATCTTCATGTGGATGCCTAGTAAGTGTGTTAGATATACCAAGTCTGAATGGAAACGATTCTGAACACAATTCCCTGCCCCAAGGCCACAACACACACACACACACACACACACACACACACACACACACACACACACACACACTCCTTTTTCAGGCTTTCCATCCTCAGTACAAGGTAATTCCATCAATTGGGTAGCTCAAGTCAGAAGTCTAGAAGTCATGAATCCTCCCGTTTCCTCAGCCCCACATGTAAAACAACAAAAAGTCTTGCCAATTCTAAATATATATTTCTAAATATATCCACTTGCCAATTTCTAAAATATATCCACTGATCACACCTTTGGTACAAGCCTATATTTTTTTTTTTTTTTTTTGCCATAATCTGCTCTTTGCATCTCAAAGTAGTGGTTTGATCCACTCTCCACCCAATTGCCAGACTATTCTTTCAAAAAAGTAAATCAGGCCATGTGATTCTCCTGCTTGAACTCTCTCTCAATGACTTCCACTCATGATAATTTACACACATCTGTTGCCTAAGAACCCCTGCATGATCCCTCCTACTGAGCATTCTGACTTGATCATGTGCCATTCTGCTTTGCTCATTGCATCCCAGCCACACTTGCCTACTGTCTGTCCCTGGAGCATACCAAATCCATTTCTCCTGTTAGGCCTCTGCCTAAAATACCTGTACCCAGCAATTTGCCTGGCTGCTTCCTTCTTCCTGCTTGTCCTTCAGTCACAACTTAAATGTTGCCTTTCACAGGCCTTCCTTAACCATCATAACTGAAGTAGAATGCCACCCTGTCCCATCTCCTTCCAGTGCATTACATTGTGACATATCACTCTATTTCCTGTTTGGCACCTTTTTATTTATTTCCTGGTGTGTATTTACAGTCTTTCTGTTGGATTATAAATTCTATGAGGGTGAGAATCTTATCTCTAATTATCACAGATACATCTCCTGTGCTTAGGACTGTACCTTGGTTAATATGCCTATTGTTAAGCTAAATAACAAACAGAGAAAGACTCTCTAAAAGGAAAAGGTATTTGTTTGGGAATAGAACATTGCAATGGGAATATGTGCGAGATCCTGAACTGTGTGTATATTCAAGGAAGTAAAAGAAGACAAAGGTTTTTAAAGGAAAAATATGAGGATTACATAATTGTTTTAGAGTAATTATCCTTGGCTACAAAGAACAATAACAAGAGTGATGCCAGTTTGAGGTTATACAGGCAGATGCTGGAAGGATGTTCTTGTAGGGTTGCAGTGGCCTTTGTGCAAAGTTGTGGTTTTTTTGGCCTTTTATGATAGTTTGGGTTAACAGGCATACAAGCATGAGAACACTGTTTTCATAACCTTCCCTGGCTTTATTTTTCAAGGTATGTATTTTTGTTTTTGTTTTTGTTTTTACATTAGTGACTCTATTTTGATTCTGACGACTTTCACACCATCATTCAAAACTTGCTTATCAAATAGCCAGGAAACCCAGTATTAAGGTATTGGATTATATGAATTATCATTTTCAATACTGATTTCCCCTCCTACCTGCTTTCTGACTAAAATTTCAGTTTTATTTTTATTATCCTATGTGTTTGTTTTTCATTCACTTCAAATAGATTTCCAAGCCATTCCAGGTAAAGTCCCTGGGCCCAAGTAATTAAATATAGCCCTGTTGATTTAACTCAGAAACTGCTTCGCCTGGTAATTTTTAACATGGTTTGCCGGATGTATGTCTGAATGTCAAGTCACCATCTTCCATTTTTGATCCAGTCATGATCTCCTCTGATTTTTACTCCTGGTTACAGAAAGATGTGAAGAGGGTACAGTGACCCTCAAGAAAATTCATATTTTTTGATGGCCCATGGATTAACCTTCCCTTTTATGATATGGAGGAGAAATTCTGACTTGTGACCTGGGATTTTGGCTTTCATTACTAATGAGAATCAGTGTTCCCAAAGGAAGACAGCCCTTAAGTCTCCTTATTGGAAATGAGATTTTCCCATTTTTTCTCATCCAGAAAGTGGGATCCTTATCTCCTTTCACCATGGAAAGTTATGCTATGAAGCACCCTTCTGCTTTTGCTGTTTCCAGAGATCTTCATCTTGGTCCATATCATTGCTACTGGTTAAATCTTGTAAATTTAAATTGGTTTTCCAGCTTGTGGAGGATAATTTGATGTTGTCCTTATTTACATCTGATAATTACAGATTAAGCCACTTGACTAGAGTCACTAGTATAAGCAGTATCAGGATCATGAAGTTTGTCTTCATTGAGGTCAAACATTGATATTCCTCACAGAATCTTGCTATTTCGCACAGAGTAAGCACTTGGAGACTTTTGTAGTTTTAATGGAGAAAACTAACTGAGGAAATAAATCGAAGGGGAACTATAGTTATATCTGGGTCCCAGTAATGATGCCTATTCTTAGAACCAGTCTTTGTGACTTCTCCAGTAACATCGTGGGGTCGTAGGTAAGGTCTGGCTGTATCTTGGGAGCTCTGTGTGTGACCTTGTGTCAGTTGGTCCATGTTTATGCTTTGACTTTCACCTGTACCTGACATTGAGAAAGAAGACCTGTTTGAGAAAGAAGGAGATCTAGAAATTTGATATTTAAATATACTGCTGTTCTAGGAGGGCCTCACAGCTGGGTACTGTTTTTGCCTGGACTACCATCTGATCTGGAAGGAGAGTTAATTTCTTGTTCTCTGCTTGTCAGTTTAGGGAGTTGAAACTTGAGCTCATTCTCATACTTAGAAAAATGACTTTTCCAGGTATATCCCTAAGTGTATCATTGCTATAGTTTCTTACCTATCTCCTAGAATATGTCTGTTTCATTATTAAGAATAATATTGTTATTTTAAGTCACAGGAAACTGTCTTGAAATGACTGTATCCCTTTATCTTGTTCCCATCAGAAAGTATTTACTAAGTTCTCTTTGGGGACGTATTACTCTACTAGACTAACAGAATAAAATAATGAAGAATAATAAACATATTTTCCTCTCTCTAGGCATTAAAGGTTTAATAGCTAAGATGGTTATGTAAATTTATTAAAGTAATTTTATAGGATCATATATGTACTGAGGTTTTTACAAGATCTCTTGTATACTTTAGTTTCTTATGCTATCCTGGGAAAGTTTTTATTTAAATATTTTTTACTTTTTTTGTTTCACAAACTCACCAAATGGTGTACATTAGTTACATGTAGTTGTTGTGCAGTTGTTTTGTGTACAAATAATACCTCAATGAAGCTGGGAAAAATATTAATATCCATTCCCCATTACCTTCATAAAGAAAAAATCAAAACGTATGTACTCATCCTTCAAGGCCCTTGCACATGCCTTTCCTGATTTCCCCAGACCTTGACCTCACTGTGAGAAAACAAGCAAACAAACTAAAACCACTAATGTTTACTTGCAAAGGGGAAGGAGATGGAACAATTCTGAGGTTTTTCTGAAATTTTATGAAAAATGATTTTCTCCTTCTCTTCCACTGAAGTCTACCCTAAAAATTCTCTGAACCTCTGAGCTTATTTTCTGTGTATATTCATCCATACTGCAATGATGTGCGTTCTTCATTCCACAAAATAGTGCCCCATTTTAGACTTACATTCTAAAGATCAAAGTTTTCAGGATAATTGGTAACAAGACAGAAGCAGAGGAGAGGTTTTAGCCTCTCTTGGTTTTGATGTTCCTGTGGACTTTGTCTCTAGGTCAGGGTAAGTTTCTGGCAAGGTATCCTTTTGCTAAGCCTAAAATTCAGAGTAACCAGTCTTAAGTTTGCGGTTGGGATGTCTTGCGAATAAAATGCTTTGTTGGATATATGAAGAGGCATTCTTTATCACCTCCCTAGAGATCTTCAAGTGGTCAGATGCTCAGCAGTTCTGTAAACGTGAGTAATCCTGTAATAGAGCCATCTTTGGGTCTGTCGCTGTATCTGGATGAGATAACCTATTATGTTTAACATAAAAGACCAGTAAATTTGCATGTTATTGAAAGTGTAGGGGGCTCCTGGGTGCTCCATGCTTCCTTTTACTCCTAGGGGCACTGAGTATGAGGGTTAAGTCATAATACCTGGCTGAACCTGTTTATCCTGTGATATTTATGACTTTGATCTGTGGTCTCCATGCTGTGTCAGGGAGAGGTTAAAAGTTAAGAGTACAAGGAATCGTAACATTACCTCATCCTCATCTCATTCAATTTAAAAAATAATTTTGAGTAACTACTAGTTACGAAGCTATAGACTAGACATTGGGGCCTAGGAGCGACATAAAAATTAATCTGATAGTCTTTGCCTTTGATAAACTCCTGCACTAGTAATAAAGACTGACTCTTAAATATATACTGTACTGTGATGTAGTTCTATTATTTATGAAGTGCTATGAGGTCATAGAGAAATAAATCATAAATACTACCTGGAAGAATTAGAGAAATAAAGGTGTTTGGAGCAGAGGCTTTTGGGGCATTTGCAAAAGCATAAATGTACAAGAACATGATGTCTTTGGAAAAAATCATTGTTGCTAGAGTATGAGGAATGGTACTTGATTAAATGGATTGGAGCTTACTTGTAAAAAAAAATCTGTGCATTTTTGCCTATAAAAATGACAAGCAATAGTAAGTTTTTTAATGTGCAGAGTGGCATGACAACATTTGTGCTTTAGAATGATTTGTGCGGCAGTATAGAAGATGTACCAACTCAAGGGAGAACAATTAGAAAGGTAAATTATGTCACTCAATGATGTAATGAGAGACTACTGCAGTGACAAAATAGTTGGTTTGTAGAGAGATTTCTGGAATCCAGTCACTAAACTTTGGTAACTAATTGAATGAAGATCAGAGAGTAGAAAATGAATTACAAAAAGGAAATGGCCACTGTGAGGTTTTTTAAGGCAGAAGACTTGGTAGATGATACCATCAATTAACAGCATATATATAAAAATGGAAAATGAAGATTATAAGTTATAATTGGCCACAAATAAAGTTGGCCTCCATACACAGAAATACAGACTGTGTGCATTAAACAAATAGTGTTGACTGATCCTTTGGAAAGTTTTGTAAACGTAAAGATTTCTTTGAGTAAACATAAGCAGGCCTGTCAGCAAGTCCAGTCAGGCTGGGATTTAATACAAAACGCAAAAAATCTCCAAAAGGTCTCCGGAATCCCAGCACCAAATTCTGTTTGGTTGGTTTTGTTTTGTAGGTAAATCATATATGAATCATAGAGAACTCCTTCAGGACTCTGTGATTACACCCATGGTATTGCATTTGGGTCAGCAATTACATATTCTTGTAATAAAGAGTGAGTTGGCAGGAGACATCTCCAGGGTACATGGATACTAGAACAGCAGTTCCAACCAGAAACCATTACTCTTCCAAAAGAGATCTGAGTAATTGCTACCTACTTTTTAAAATAAATAAGCAAACAGGAATCACTTCCCTCATCCACTCCAGAAACACTGCTTCAAGATTACCAGCTAGAGAGGATCCTTAAAAGATAAAAAAGTTTTGGCTACTGTCTTCCAATTTTAAATTTCCAGTGCTATTGACCAGTAGGTTGAATTTCATTCGGCTTTTTTTTTTTTTTTTTTTTGGGACAGAATCTCGCTCTGTTGCCCAGGCTGAAGTGCAGTGATGCAATCTTGGCTCACTGCAACCTCCACCTCCCAGGTTGAAGTGATTCTCCTGCCTCAGCCTCCCGAGTAGCTGGGACTACAGGCATATGCCACCATACCCAGCTAATTTTTTGTATTTTTGGTAGAGATGGGGTTTCACTGTGTTAGCCAGGATGGTCTTGATCTCCTGACTTCGTGATCCACCCTCCTCAGCTTCCCAAAGTTCTGGGTTACAGGCGTGAGCCACCGCACCCAGCCCATTTGGCTTTAAATTGTATGAGTCCTTAATCTATCACCACTACTTGTCATAAATGATATTCTGTTCTTTGCTAGTCTTTCAATAAAGAACTAAGCTTTTCTAAAATGTAAGTCTAGCTGGGAAATGATCACTCATCACTTTTTTTAAATTTTCATTTTAGGTTCTGGGGTACATGTGCAGGATGCACAGGCTTCTTACATAGGTAAACGTATACCATGGGATCTCTCATCTCTTTGTCTTTAGATATCTACTCCTTGGTGACTCATCTGCTACATGTAACATCTCAGACAATATTGTAACCTGAGATAACGACATGGCTTTTTACGAATGTAAAGTAAAATAATCTCTTTATTACACCCTATTTAATTGCTCTTGTCCCCTTCCATAGTGAAATTGGGCATCTGCACATCAAAGTGAGTACCCGGGAGGATTACACTTGGTTTGGGTAGCTCTAGGCACACAGCTATGACTTACCTGTCTTCCTCATGGCCCCCAATCCTACCATACTTTCCTTTGGTTACTGTCCTTTGATTGTAAGTTATTTCAGAGTGAATGAATGCTTATATCTAAAACATTCCAGATTACTCACTTCCAACTTTATTCCATGCAAAAAGTAAGCCACCCTAGATGCCTTCTATAACAATTTATCTGTGGTCTGGGGTGGGGACTGGTGACCAGCTCATAGCTTTTCAGTTTTTATCAGCTAGTTCCATATATCTTTCAACCTTGCTACTTCCTATTTAGAACCATCTTTGAGATCAGGATACAGAATTTCAACAGAATGGGTAAATTTTAGGCTGAGTTGCAATTTGGGTTATAAGAATGAACACAAAATTCTCAGAAAGTATAATATTCTCTCTTTCCCCACATGCTCCTCAAAAAGCTATTTCTCATAAGTCACTCCTAGCCATCCCCAATGGAACTTTGACAACAGCAGCAGAGAGGGTTTGCTATGAAATCATCAGTGCCATATTGGATATAATAGGGAAAAGCTGTTTGACCTCTTGGGTGAGAAGTCAATGCATTGTACCAGCAAAGAGAATCAAGTTGGCATCTGGAGCAAGCCTCCCCTTCAGTACTGATTACTCTTACTTGAATGCCCAATTACAGAAGCTGAAAATGGAGTTATGGAATCTGGATTATGCTAATTTTTAAAAAATGATACAGTGATATTTAAGTGTAAGCTTGTTTTACCATGAAAGGCAGCAACGTAATATGGGGTCAACTAAGCAGCCAACAGAATCCTCTACTGCCAAAGTGCTTCGGGGTGAGTTAGGTTGAAACTTCAGGATCTAGAAATAAAACAAGGTTTTTTGGGAAACATATATGTGGTACCTATGGGAAGAGCAGAAGGAAGATAGTATATGTGGTTGAGTTTTCTAGTTAAAGAGGTTTTTTTGTTGTTGTTTGGTTGGTTTTTGTTTTTGTTTTTTCAAGATGGAGTCTCACTCAGTTGCCCAGGCTGGAGTACAATGGTGTGATCTTGGCTCACTGCAATCTCCACCTCCCAGGTTCAGGGGATTCTCCTGTCTCAGCCTCCAGAGTAGCTGGGATTACAGGCACCTGCCATCATGCCTGGCTAATTTTTGCATTTTTGTAGAGATAGGGTTTCACCATGTTGGCCAGTCTGGTCTTGACCTCCTGATCTCAGGTGATCTACCCGCCTCGGCCTCCCAAAGTGCTGGGATTGCAGATGTGATCCACCACACCTGGTCTACTTAAAGAGTTTAAAAGTCAACTTTAAAAGTAATATATAAATGTTGCAGATGTAGGATTTTTTAAATGTATTTTGGGACAGTGCTAGATCTGTGTTAATGTAGGGGAAATTAAAAGATGCTTTTTTAAAAAGCAGATAGCACCAAAGTGAATGATTACAGATTTTTTCCAACATATATATATATGACTATATTTTATTTAAATGAAGATAGGAGATAGATATATATATATACACACATATATATATATACATTATATATAGATACACATATATATACACACACACACACACATATATATATATATATATATATGAGACTAGATTTTATTTAAATGAAGATAGGATGAACTCTTAATTCCATTGACTGAACTCTCAATCCCATTGGCTACACCAATGGGGGAAATTGGCTGAGATCAGAATTTCATTCAAAATACCGTAGTTGGGCACATGTCTCATGACTTTCTGAGTCTGTGTCACTGGCACAAAATTAAAAATAAAAAAATATTGTGGACATTATACATTTTCATACTGAAAAAATGAACCCTTTATGAAAGAAGAATAGTAGTCAGGTTGAGTATGCACCCTCCATTCTCCCCTTCTCCTCTACTTTTGCTGAGAAGTGTCTGACTCTCTACAAACCTGGCAACATTGGAAGCTTTGTTCACAAAGCTCAGAAACCTCATCAGCCTTGTTTTTGGAGCAGGAAGGAAGAGGTAGATTTTGGTGGTGAAATTGTGTTGCGGAAGTTTGGTTTCACTGACTACAATATTGGTGAGAGAATGGCTCAGACCCTTTGAATTGAATGAAATGGAAAATGATGAGTGGGGTAATGTTTCCTGGCATAAATCAAGATAAAGAAGACAGATAGTTGCAAAGCTCATCATTTCTGAAAAAAAAATAATGCATTTCAGCTCTGCTCTATCTCACCCAAAGAACTCTGCTTTACATGTAAGAGAGCTTATATAAACACCTTCATCCTACACCTGCTAACCCCAAGCTGGTGGTGGAGAAGACTGCCCTTATTTTATAAAAAGCATTAGAAAGAGCTTCTCTATGCAGCAGAGAAGAATGCTCTTATTTTAGAAATAAAAGGCTCTCTGGTCTTATTCTTTTCTCAGGGAGTCTGCCTTCTCCTCATCTCTACCATGATAATTATAACAAAAGAGATAAGGAAGTGTCCTATGGATGTAAGCCTGGCTACACTCTCATTGGAACTAACCCTGTGCAGTGTATGTCCTTGGAAACCTGGAGGCATGTAGCACCAAAATGTGCCGGTGTCCAAAGTTCTACTCCATTTAAAGAAAACTCAATTGTTCCTTGCTTGTCTCTTTTTTCCAAGTGAAATCATGGGATGCCATTCCAAACCAACTTCTCAATGGTTATGTACTTCCTTCTCCTAATCTTTAACATGTGGCAGAGGTTTCCTTTGTTGAAGGGTGAGTGTGAGGTGATGGGGCCTGAACTGAGACCTAGAACCCATAGTTAAACACTACAAACTGTGATCTCTAAAGACAGTTATTTTTTTCTCTTTTTCTCTCTTGTTCTTTATCCTTTATGACTAAAATCTGTCATTAACCAAGCGCTCTTGCTTGTCTCCAAATGTATTTATTATGCATGGCTAGCCAAAGCTGGGAATTGTCCTTTCAGCAGTTGAAAGAGCAAAGCTTTGGATTAGAAGTTAAGGCTCCAAATATGGAGAATGAATAGATGATTCAGGGTTCAATAAGAGGGACTGTCTGGGGTAAACTTGTGGAATAAAGTCTTTGATGTTTTCTTCACTAGAAAAGGAGGCTTTTTTCTTCTAGATGGTCACAAGAATCTTGACATTTGGATGCGAAAGAGGAGAGGAAGAATGTTAAAAGGAATATTATTTTTAGGATTCTTTTTTCTATATGTTTTTACCTAGTCTGAAGTTGTCATGTATTTGGGCTGAGTCACAAATAACCTTAGACTTTTTTCCTGAAGCCAGAACTCTTAAAAATATAGATCCCATTAATACCATCAACTTGAGAGAAGTGATTAATTTGACTTAGAATTGGTTTGTTCTGGTGATGATTTGTTACCCTTTATTGTTTAATGTTCCAGTTAAATGGCAAATCTTCTAGTCAGTGTGTCCCAGAAGGAGTGACAACACTCTGGAATAGTAAGTTTCCTGTCTGGGAAGCGTACAAAAAAAACTACCAAGTATGGATCTTGCCTTTCGATTTTTGGTATGTTCCCATGCATATACCAATTATCGCATCTTATCTACACGTGTACTTTGAACATATATATGCTACTCTTCTCTGTGTTCTGCAATGCAGACCAAAGATGGTAAATTGATTCAGTTGAGTATATATTATATTGCAGCTTCTAGATGTATAAAGATAACAGTTCTCTAAAGTTACCCTTACTGAAACCAGTTCCTCTCACCGAAGACCTCCTCTTGGAGCCAAACGGAAGTGAACTGGAAGTTCTAGAGGCTGGCAATTTTCCCTTTATTCTGAGACTCCCCCAGAAAAGGTGTGCATATACAAAGTAACCGTAAACAATATCTTTCATGGCTATTAAGACAAGTAAATTAAGAATATGAGGCCATTATTCAAAACCTCTGTTCATTTCCTGTGGCTTTTTCCAAGTGTTCCAGCATCAAGGCATGACAAATCGCCTGTAGTGAGGCTCTAGTATCTTTAGCAGGACCAAATGTGGTCATGCCAGCCTGTACCCCCAGTTGTGTGTTTGAAACAGTCATTGAATTATTAGTATGTTCCAGGTATTTTACTTTCTCTGTTCATGTACTTTTAGCCCTGGATTCTCACTACACCTTATGAAGTAGTTTGCATTATACTTTAGACTAGGAAACTGAAGCTTAAAGAGGGTAAGACTTGCCTGAAGTCACACAGCTATTGAATGACAGTGGGGATTTTAAACTAGGTTTGCTGAGCTCAAATTTCCCTGATCCATGGTACCTCCTAATATGTAACTAGTGTGCCACTAATATGTTATTTTCATGTGCTAAATTTGCCTATTGTTTCATTATTAAAATTGATTAGACTCAGAACTTTTAAAATATATATATATATATTTTATTGCACTTTAGGTTCTGGGGTACATGTGCAGATCATGCAGGATTGTTGCATAGGCACATACATGGCAATGTGGTTTGCTGCATCCATCCCCCACATCACCTATGTCTGGCATTTATCCCCATGTTATCCCTCCCCAACCTCAGAACTTTTGGATACATTCTTTTCATTATTATTGTTTGATCAAGGTGATATATGTTGATCTGTTTGCTGAGGATCAAGAGAAAGGCAAGAATTTAGGAGCTTGGGAGCCAAGCAGGGAAGAAATAAATGATACAAATTTCTAAGTCTGTTTCTGAAAAAGTTATGTGATCTATATTTGGATATTTTACCTACATTTGAATATTTTATTGCCATGATCAGTATGCCTACAGAATTCCTGTTCTACTTTTCAGGGATTTTTTGTGGTCCTCCTCCTCCTATCATAAATGGCCGTATTAGTGCTCATTCAACCCCTGTCCCTGTTGGTACTGTGGTAAGGTACACTTGTTCAACTTCTGCCTTCCGCCTCATTGGGGAAAAAACTATGTTTTGTATAACTAAAGACAAAGTGACTGGAACCTGGGATAAACCTGCTCCTATATGTGAAGGTTACAATAAATATTCTACTTGCCCTGAGCCCAAAGTACCAGGAGGATACAAAATTAAAGGCTCTAGACCATCCTACCACCATGGTGATTTTGTGACATTCACCTGTAAAGCCAACTTTTCCATGAAAGGAAACAAAAGTGTTTGGTGTCAAGCGAATAAAAAGTGGGGGCCGACGCGACTGCCAACCTGTGAGAGTGGTGAGTATGAAAAGAGAGCTGAATTGGGAGGTTGGGGTCTTGCCTTTCTGTGCAGACCGTGTTTTGTACCCTTCTGAAGGACAGACAAAGTGAATGTGTAATGACAGGGGTGAAAGAAGGAAGCAAAGGGAAAAAGTAAAAGTTATGGCTTCCTGGTTTTTCTTCGTAAAGGAATATAACTGCTCATTCAAAAAACATCAGTTGAGCAAAGGAGTTTAAAGTAGAATGGAAAAATGTAATTGAACATACCTAATCATTGAGTAGGATAAGTTTTGCAAGAGGCCAGTTTGCTGGGGATGTGGGAATGGGGTAGTTTTAAACTACATCTAGGCTACTATTAAAATGAGAAGCAAGGTGGGATTTAATGACAAAAATACACCGAATGGATTTGAAATTAATGTATAAGTAGCTGCTAATACAGTTTGGCACAGTGATATCCTGCTCTCTGTGGTCTCTGTAAACATGTTTTGAAGTTATCCACTATTTTCCCAAGTCATCTTCTGAGCCACCACATTTCAAATAAATGCCTTTGAAAATAGGGACCTACTGTAAAGTCTTCATTCCTTTTCTTTTGGTTTGGTTTATGTTGCTGCTGAAATCTAAATGTGAATTTCAATTCCACAATTACAAAAATTGGCAATATTTGACAAAAATTATACTGTCAAATTAGGTATTTCTTTTCTTAATAAAGAACAATGTTGACAAATTTTAAGCAGATTAAAAGCTGACAGTGCTATTAAATTAGTATAAAATGGGATTCTATTTATTGATAGATTTATAAATAGTCTTGGAGGAAGGCGATCTTATGATAGTCACAAAATGTAATGGCTGTTGAAAACAAGCTTTTGTAACAATCTAGACAGACACATATGTATGGACGTGGAAGGATATCACAGACGTTGCTAAGTAGAGGAAGCAAAGCATAGACTATGTATTAGTTATATACACACACACATAATATAGGTATATATATGTATCATGTATAGGATCCCAATAAACTGTATTACTAATATCTACCAGGATAACCCTTGAAATGATAGCATGCTACTTTTGGAACAGAGAATAAGTTTAAGGATAGGGTGAGAATATAGGTGAAAACTGACTTCTTTTTCGGTAATTGAAATTTTTCACAAGGCAGTTGTAATTCATGTACTGTAACTAAAAATGAAAAATAGTGTACTATTTGTGGCTATTTGTAGCATAAAATGGATACACTTAAACCTTACCTGTTTGATCTTTAAAAGACTCGATCGAAAGTTAATAACAACCGGCTACCATAGAGCATATGTTATTTATTTCAATCTATATCCTAAATTAGCATCTAGATCAAGCTTGCCCAGCTCATGACCTGTGGACAGCATGTGGCCCAGGATGGCTTTGAATGTGGCCCAATACAAATTCCTAAACTTTCTTAAACCATCATGAGATTTTTTTGGCAATTTTTTTTTTTTTTAGCTCATCAGCTATCATTAGTCTTAATGTATTTTATGCGTGTCCAAAGACAATTTTTCTTCTTCTAATGTGGCCCAAGGAAGCCAAAAGATTAGACTCCCTTGATTCTAGATTGTGAAGGATACATCATCTGATGGCTTTTTTCCTGGTATGTGTGTGTAAAGATTTCCCTCTGGAGTGTCCAGCACTTCCCATGATCCACAATGGACATCACACACACGAGAAGGTCCGCTCCATTGCTCCAGGATTGTCTGTGACTTACAGCTGTGAATCTGGTTACTTGCTTGTTGGAGAAAAGACCATTAACTGTTTGTCTTCGGGAGAATGGAGTGCTGTACCCCCAACATGTGAAGGTACCCTAAATTTACAATCTATTTTAAGAATCTGGCCTGTTCTGTTATTTGCCATGCATTTCTCATCTTTGGTTTGTTTTTTAGAGGCACTCTGTAAACCTCTAGGACGATTTCCCAATGGAAGGGTAAAGGAGCCTCCAATTCTCCGAGTTGGTGTAACTGCAAACTTTTTCTGTGATGAAGGGTGAGTGTCAGGATGGTCTATGAGATTTGATTCATTTGGCTTGTTGTGTGCATGGGGTAGACTGTGAAACCTGCAGAAGGCTCCTCTGTGAGGATCTCTGGGGGTGGAGTTGTGAGAGGTAATGCTGATAAAAGGAGCAGATACACACTAATTAAATGAACTTGTCTTAGATTGTAAACAGAGGCTGCTGTTCTTCAGCACAAACTGCCTATTAGTTCTGAATGACAATCTTCTGTCTCCAGGTATCGATTGCAAGGCCCACCTTCTAGTCAGTGTGTAATTGCTGGACAGGGAGCTGCTTGGACCAAAATGCCAGTATGTGAAGGTAGGTTAGGCAACTATGGTCTGACAGCACTGCACTCTCAGCTTAACTAAAAGCTTTTGGTTCAGACATTATCTTAAAGACTATTACAGAACACAGAACTCCTAGAGATCTTAAGGATATGGTCTTCACTGAAGCATCCTTATATTTTGTTTCCTCAAGTAAAACGGGGCTCCTAGGCTTTCCCTGCTCTGAAAGCTATGTAGACCTTCTAAATAGGTAAACAGACCATGTACGTAAAGAAGATTGTATATTTGGTAAAAGAAATCAATGGATCAGCAGAGTACATATACTCAGGAATGAAGCTTAATAATAGTACTTTTAAATTATGTTGCTTCAGCTACCTTGATTGATTCATTATAGATTCAGAAATCACTGTCCTAGGATAGTGGTATCAAGCAGCATCTGGGCATTCTTTGTTTTCAGTACACCTATGATCTTGTCATTTCTTTCTGCAATTTCCCTAGAAATTTTTTGCCCATCACCTCCTCCTATTCTCAATGGAAGACATACAGGCAACTCTCTAGTGAATGTCTCATATGGAAGCATAGTGACTTACACTTGTGACCCGGACCCAGAGGAAGGAGTGAACTTCATCCTTATTGGGGAGAACACTCTCCGTTGTACAGTTGATAGTAAGAAGACTGGGATCTGGAGTGGCCCTGCCCCACGCTGTGAACTTTCTACTTCTGCGGTTCAGTGTCCACACCCCCAGGTCCTAAGAGGCCGAATGTTATCGGTGCAGAAAGATCAATATACCTATAATGACACTGTGATATTTGCTTGCATGTTTGGTTTCACCTTGAAGGGCAGCAAGCAAATCCGATGCAGTGCCCAAGGCACATGGGAACCATCCGCACCAGTCTGTGAAAAGGGTAAGTGTTCTAGTACTCAGAAAAGGTACTACTGATTAATTTTCTTGAAAAATTAGAAGAAGGCATTATGGGCTTGAAGTAGGTCCTTGTCCAGTTTATACTTCTCTCAACTCTATTAAGTGTACTCAATATAAATTTTAGAGAGAGCATTCTTATCACCATCACCCCACCATTGTTTTATTTTGTGGGAATATGCTTTGGAAAAAAATGTTAGGAATCACTAAATTTTCCATTTCTTTAGAAGAAAAAATGAGGATAACAATGCTTGTTTTTCTTAATAGTGACTTCTTAAAAGAGAAGTCGTTCAAGCCCTCGTCCTAGGGATATATCAGAATCTGCCATAAAAACATACGAGACAATTCTTTATGAAGGGAAGAGATAGGAGAGGAGTTGCAGCACCCAGTGGGAACTGAGCAACATCTGCAGCAGCTTAAGTGCAGAAAACAACAACAACAGCAGCAAAAGATTGGGAAATGGTGATCTAAAATTACCCAAAGCTGGTCTGCAACATACCTTCTGTATCATACAGCTACCACCAGAGTGGAATTGTAGCATGAATGTCAATTTCTTTGGCTCAGTTTCTCTCTGTGGTTGTTTACTTAAGAAGTTATGCTTTGTTTTGTTTTTGTCCTTTCATTTAGAATGCCAGGCCCCTCCTAACATCCTCAATGGGCAAAAGGAAGATAGACACGTGGTCCGCTTTAACCCTGGAACATCCGTAAAATATAGCTGTAACCCTGGCTATGTGCTGATGGGAGAAGAATCCATACATTGTACCTCTGAGGGGATATGGACGACCCCTGTACCCCGATGCAAAGGTGCCCGGCCTCAAATGTAGATGTTTTGTTGATTTTAAGATTGCCTTAATTAAATTCTCATTCTAGTCTCTTTTCTTAGTGGCAGAGTGTGAAGCTACAGAAAAGCAACTCTTGACAAAACCCCAGCACCAATTCGTTAGACTAGATGTTAATTCTTCTTGCGATGAAGGGTGAGCGAAGGAAGGCTGACTAAGCCTGATTCAAGTCTAGCATATCAGTACACCCTGCAAGCTCTATGTAAGAGTTTGTCTCATAAGTGCTTGCCTGTCATACATTCATGGAAGTGTCTATCATACTATTTTTCTATGCTTAGAAATTATACCTGTGCAATGAGAGGTTGGTGCTGATGTTGGCTACATTTTTGTTCCTGTTGCTTCTTGGCCTGAAAGTAGTGAGTCTGCTTGAGAGCCCATGGCTCTTGCTTAGCTTATTGGTCATCTGATGGCAAAATGACATACTTGACTCTATCTCTAGGTACAAGTTAAGTGAGAGTGTTTATCAGGAGTGTCAAGGCACAATTCCTTGGTTTATGGAGATTCGTCTTTGTAAAGGTGAGTAGCAAAAACGACATAGGAGCTGAAATAATGTGAGATCTCTACATTTCCTGGGATATTTCTGTTTGGGGACATGTTATGGTAATTAGAGTATTAGATTCTGTTTTATTAACTTTGCCAATAGTTATGGTTGCACAATTTTGCCATGTCTTTCTTTTGCTACCTTTTTCTTCATCAATAAGTTAAATGTACTTGGTTACTGATTCTATTCTGTGATTTATGATTATGGGAATAATGACAGCAGTGAGTACATGAACGACCATCTTAATTTTGGGTATATCAAAGTTTAGTGGAGAGATTAAGGGATTGGTGTCAGATCTGAACTCACATTCTGTCTCTACTGCTTAATAGTGTGAGACCTTGGACCACTGGTACAGCTCCTCTGAAACTCTAGCCTGTCTTTTGTAAAGTTTGCATAAGACTACAGATTAGGAAGTCCAGAAAATGTAAATGAAAAGTAAAAAGAAATTTTAAAAATTTAGAAATTTAAAAAAGACTACCGACATCAAATTATTCAAATTAAATTGTACCATTGCTACTTTCTAGATAAGGAAACTGCCTATCACAAAGTAGGTGTTCATTCAACAATAAGTTTTCTCAGCTAACCGTATAAATTATCATATCACCTCAGCACAAAGAGAGTACTCAAAAAAGCACAATTCTATTCCCCTGTGTCTTTTATTCGCCTATTGCCTAGCTTAAAATAATTCTTCTTTTAATTAGCAATTTACTATTGGGTCTAACTAACTCATGATGTGATATTAATCAACCACATTTACTTTAAATAAAAATTTTCTTTCCTATGAAATGTGTTTAAATTGAATTTTACATACTTAATGAGCTTTCACATAACTCACATCATGAAAATGTACCCATGCCATCCAGGAAACAACAGGGTCGTAACCAGCTTCATTTCTTTTGTTTGGTGCCTAATACAGGAACTCAATTCTACAGTATCTTTTCATCTCTCTAGAAATCACCTGCCCACCACCCCCTGTTATCTACAATGGCACACACACCGGGAGTTCCTTAGAAGATTTTCCATATGGAACCACGGTCACTTACACATGCAACCCAGGGCCAGAAAGAGGAGTGGAATTCAGCCTCATTGGAGAGAGCACTATCCGTTGTATGAGCAATGATCAAGAAAGAGGCATCTGGAGTGGCCCTCCTCCCCTATGTAAACTTTCCCTCCCAGCTGTCCAATGTTCATATGTCCATGTAGCAAATGGATACAAGATATCTGGCAAGGAAGCCCCATATTTCTACAATGACAGTGTGACATTCAAGTGTAATAATGGATTTACTTTGAAGGGCAGTAGTCAGATTCGTTGCAAAGCTAACGACACCTGGGATCCTGAAATACCAGTTTGTGAAAAAGGTAAAAACCCAATAAGGGAAAAAAAGGAGAGATTTACTTAATTATTCTTGTTTATTATCTACCACCAAAAACCCCATCATGGAAAGAGGCAAGAGGGGCACAGATTACTTTCCATTTCATCCATCCTGTAATAGATGTTCTCTGTGTTGTGTGTGTTCATGCAAATGCCCCTTTGTATCTGGGATCTATTCAGGGTAGATAAAGAGACTTTTTAAAGAGCAAACAACATTCAGTAGTGAATTTAAGCTTCATGATCTTTGGCGTCAGAGTTTCAGATTGTCTACTGTCCAATGTTGTACACTCAGTGTTCTTGAGTAGAAATTCCTCTGTGTTGGTATTTATGTGGGGAGTTTTCTCTTCAGGCTGCCAGCCACCTCCTGGGCTCCACCACGGTCAGCATACAGGTGGAAATGTGGTCCTCTTTGTCTCTGGGATGACTGTAGACTACACTTGTGACCCTGGCTACTTGCTTGTGGGAAACAAATCCATTCACTGTATGCCTTCAGGAAATTGGAGTCCTTCTGCCCCACGGTGTGAAGGTACTTTCAGTTTCAGAGTTGTCCTTCCCTTTGATATGAAACATCTATAAATACTGTAATTCTGTCCTTGCTCCTCCAGAAACATGCCAGCCTGTGAGAGAGGATCTTCAGAAACTTCCAGTTGGTTCACGTGTGGAGCTAGTTAATATGTCCTGCCAAGATGGGTGAGTATGAAATGGTCTATTCTGAGAAAAGGTCTCCATCTTGTTTTGTGCATTAACTAGACCTTCAGCTTGTCTTGGTGGCTCCCTTTAGAGGCTCCTGATTGTCATGTGCACAGAGAGTGTGAGGTTCCAGTGGCCCAACTAGCAACTCTGACTCTTCATTCCTCTCTTGACATGAAAAGGGCTTTGCTTAATTCTAAAGTAGTTTTTGTTTGTTTGTTTGTTTGTTTTACTTGGAGGACCAAGAATTTCGACTCCTCTCTGCAAAGTTCTTATTTAGAAGTTCTTTTGTGAGTGCAGTTTGAAGAGATGTGATATTGGGAACAGGAAATGCATTATAACCTGTCTCTCTGTAGGTACCAGTTGACTGGATATACTTATCAGACATGTCAAGATGCTGAGAATGGAATTGTGTTCAAAAAGATTCCACTTTGTAAAGGTAAGTTAGGAAAAATAAAAGCCTGACAGTGGTAAAGGAGAACTAGGCAGGGCGGGCCCCTGAAGAACTAGTCTACCGCTGCTTCTGTAGTCTTAGGGGTCTCCCTCCATGGAGGTTAGATAAGAAATATCTTATGGTGTTGGTCAGTGCTGACACTGAGAAACAACATTGTCAGGTATGAACTATTTTCCATGCATCTGCTAATTTTGCTAACAATAACAAAATATATAGTCCATATTCCTAGGTCATGGGAACATAGCTGTATTTCTTCCCTAACACTTTACTGTATTTTCTGAATTTTTACAGAGTATATAGTACTCATATAATCACACTTGATAAAGCTGATTTTTAAAAAAGCATAATCCATATTCCAAAATTTAAGTTATTTTCTAGTTATGTGAACTATATGCAGTTAGTTGTATATTGTCATTTGTGCCTGAATGAAGACTACTCACCTTGAGGTACTAGCTAAGTAGAACTCCCTAAATCTCTTCTGCAGTTATTCGCTGTCACCCTCCACCAGTGATTGTCAATGGGAAGCACACAGGCATGATGGCAGAAAACTTTCCATATGGAAGTGAAGTCTCTTATGAATGTGACCCAGGATTCTATCTCCTGGGAGAGAAAAAATTGCAGTGCAGAAGTGATGGATCTTGGAGTGGGTCTCCTCCACAGTGCTTACAGTCTGCTCCTGTGACTCACTGCCCTAACCCAGAAGTCAAACATGGATACAAGCTTAATAAGACGCGTTCTGCTTATTCCCACAATGACATAGTACATGTTGCCTGCAATTCCGGCTTCATCATGAATGGTAGTCGTGTGATTAGGTGTCATACTGATAACACGTGGGTGCCAGGTGTGCCAACTTGTATCAAAAAGGGTAAGATACTTGAAGGGATGAATGATGAGATATTGTACAGGATAAAGAAAAAGAGTTTTGAATCTGCACTTGACAGTCTGTCTAAAGAAAAGCTAAAGCAATTATACTGTTTTACCAGATATCTGCCTTTTCTTATCTTCTCACTTGATTGTTTTCTCTTTCCTTTTTTCAGTGTATTGAGCAATAAATAGTACATGAAAGGATAATGGTGAACTTCCAAATCGATGGAGTCTCCAAAATTGTTATGAATTTAGAGTAATAAAAGCACATGTACATTTTTGGCAATTTTTGGCAGTAATATTGCTAATAACTTGATATTTAAGGCTATGCAGTGAGCCAGAAAGAGAACTTCGGGTGTTCTGGAGAATTAATTGGCCTTCCAACCCATTGAGCTGTCCTTCTTGTAACTGTAGTTATCATTTGGCAGCCTTATTCCTATCCATGACTATCTACAGCAGAGGCTGCTGATTGGTGGCCCGAGAACTGGAATTCAGCTCCACAGAACCATTGTCTTTGGCCAGCACAGTAATCTTAAGTGAAACCTATCTTCAGTTTAAGATAAACAGTGAAACTTGTGAATGATGAGAGCCCCCTTTGCTTCCCAGATAGGCACCAGTAACTTGAGCTGAGCAGTGGCTGACACTTGTAGGACAGGGGCTCTCTGACTTTTCATATCTGGTGGCTTCACTTCCTAGATCCTGTAGACATATGAAGGTGTGATCCTGTCTGCTATTTAAATGGAAAAGAAAACTGTTGGCTGATCCATTAATGTTTCATTATCTTACTTTTTGATACTTTTCTTCAAATCATATAAACATAGGAAATGCAGATGTCCATCCAGTGTTGCTGGGCGGGGTGAAATGAATGTTTCTGGATACCAGTTAGTTGGCTTGTTGCCTCTGGCCTTCCTGTATCGCTGTTACCCAGAGATAGTGCAGGCTATGTATTCCTCTGTGCTGAGTTAAAGACCCTTTCTTATTGCTGTCTAAGCCTTCTTAGGGTGTCAGCCTCCGCCTCAGACCCCCAACGGGAGCCATACTGGTGGAAACATAACTCGGTTTTCCCCTGGAATGTCAATTCTGTACAGCTGTGACCAAGGCTACCTGCTGGTAGGAGAGGCACTCCTTCTTTGCACACATGAGGGAACCTGGAGCCAACCCGCCCCTCATTGTAAAGGTGCTTTGTCTATTTTTTATTCTTATTTTTATATCAAATTTGTGCCAAATAGATAGATTTAGTTGGGTACTTTCAACTTAAAATAGCCAAAGAAATGCATTAATTGACTCATTAAATTAAATGCTTCAATTAGATTAATACATTCATTAATCTAAATATCTCAAAATAAGAAAAATGTCTCAGGCTGTAGTATATTGATCGGGTGAATGAATACTTATTTACATATAGAAAGTTGGAGTATGTCTGTAAATTAAACAGCTAAAGCACAGACTGTATTTACACACTGGGGCTACAGTTACAATAAGTATGTATTTGATAAAGTACCAATAAAAAGCACAGCAATCTTTTGAGAATATTTACTGAGCGTTGTGGGATTATGGGTACATTTTAATAAAAGTTTCAGAAAGTCATTTTCATTATCATAAACAGTACATATGAAATATGACCAGTAAGGTGATATCTAGTATTTGTCGAACACTTTTTACTCTATGCCAGACACTGCACAGCACCTTACATGCATTATTTCATTTAGTCTTCATAAGAGCCACATGAGGTTGGTGCCATGATTATTCCTGTTTTATAGATGAGGTTTCGGTAGCATGGAGAGATTTGTAACTTACCCAAAGTCACACGTCTAGGAAGTACTAGAGCCAGGCTTCAAATCCAGGATCTCCCTGTGTTAGTCTGTTCTCATACTGCTAATAAAGACATACCCAAAACTGGGTAATTTATAAAGAAAGAGGTTTAATTGATTCATAGTTCCACATGGGTGAGGAAGCCTCACAATCATGGCAGACAGCAAAGGAGGAACAAAGGCACATCTTACAAGGTGGCAGGCAAGAGAGCATATGCAGAAGAACTGTCCTTTATAAGCCGTCAGATCACATGAGACTTATTCACTATCAAAGAAACAGCACAGGAAAACCCACCCCCATGATCCAATTACCTCACCAGGTCCCTCTCATGACACATGGGGATTATGGGAGCTACAATTCAACATGAGATTTGGATGGGGACACAGCCAAATCATATCACTTACACTGTGGATGACTACACTGAAAAGATGAAAGAAGAAAGCATGCATGTGTATGAAGAATTAGACAGTAAAACTAGAAGAAAAAAAATAATTCAGAATACTTAATAATATTACCCATTCAGCTCTCACCATTTCTCCAAGAATACATTAAAATTATACATCACTGTTAGCACAGAAACTGAAGCAAAAAAAAATAAAAACGTAATCTGGTTTCAATTACCCAGAGATTATTGAGATAGAGGGCTAACAGTAAAAGATTGGATCTAGGGTATTGTCTTATTCTATTTCAGTACAGCTTTCCTTACTGAGAGTGAAACAGGTTGGTTTTATCTTTCTGTTAAAGAAAATTTCTGCTTTGTTGGCAAAAGGCCAAAATATGACTGTGCTTGAATTAGATTTATTTAATTTCAGAGGTAAACTGTGGCTCACCAGAAGATATGGATGGAATCCAGAAGGGGCTGGAGCCAAGGAAAATGTATCAGTATGGAGCTGTTGTAACTCTGGAGTGTGAAGATGGGTATACACTGGAAGGCAGTCGCCAGAGCCAGTGCCAGGGAGATCACCAATGGGACCCTCCCCTGGCAGTTTGCAGATCTCGTACGTACCAAGGGCTTCACTGACACTTGTAACTGGCCATTGGAGAGAAGAGAGTAAAGGTTTCCCTCAATGTGGAGAGTCTTGGGTTTTAAATTAACATATGTTTGTGACCAGCGGTATAATTACAGATGAACATGAAGTCAGTAGTCTATTCTAGAAAAAGCACCTGTTGGCTGGGTGTGCAACTCATGCCCATAATATCAGAACTTTGGGAGGCTGAAGCAGGAGGATTTCTTGAGCCTAGGAATTTAAGGCCAGCCTAGGCAAGGTAGTGAGACCTGATCTCTTAAAAGAAAAATAATTGCCCAGTGTAGAGGTGTGCACCTATGGTCTTAGCTACTCAGGTAGCTGAGGTGGGAGGATCACTTGAGCCCAGGAGGTCAAGGCTGCAGTGAGCCATGATTGAGCCACTGTACTGTAGCCTGGGCAACAGATTTAGACCCTGTCTGAAAACAAAAAAAAAAAAAGGAGGGGGGAAGAAAAGAATACAGCTTTCTGAGGAAAAGGAAAGTAAAGAAAATAGAGAGAAATACTCATTTAAAAGGAGCAAAAATGTAAAACAAACACCCTGACGTTTTGAAAAGAGTTGCTGCGTAGACCACACCCTACTTGCTGAATCTTGGTTTATAAGTGCTGATCAGTTTGACAGGGAGCTCAAGAAATAGGTTAAATAACTAGTTGTTACAGTTAATATTTGCATTCTAACCTGAGAAATCTCTGATTATAAAGTTGAGTATATTGATTTTGTCATTGGTGAACTCCCCCAACCTACTTAAAGAGAAGAAAAAGGCCAGTGAAATGTTACATAAGAAACAGGCGAGTATAACTCAAGGTTCCGATACATCTTTTCTACCTGTTTGCTTTTTGCAAAAGTGGAGACAAGCTCTCACTCTGTTGCCCAGGTTGGTCTCAAACTCCTAAGCTCAAGTGATCCTCCCACCTTGGCCCCTCAAAGTGCTGGTATTATAGGTGTGTGCCACTGTCCCTGGCCCCAATACATCTTTTAAATGGATTTGGAAGGGAGCTGAGTGTTGATTTCTGGGACATTACTGCGAGATGTGGGACTATATTGAATTATGACACTAGAGTGATATTTTCATGATTTTGTATTCTTTTTAGGTTCACCTATTCCTGTCCTTGGTGGTAAGTCTTTTTAAATACTTAAAGAGAAGCTCTTATACTGTTTTATAAAAATATGTAATGCTAGAGGTCCTATATCCTATCTGATGATATTTAACTCATAAGAAATGATACTTTTTGGTGTTTTAAGGATATTTCAATGTACATGTCACATTACAAATTGTCACTTTGAGATAGAGTTGGATAAATTATTTGAAAAGCCAGCTCTTTCTTCTTTTTAAATTGATATTTTAGTTTTCATTAACTCTTGGTCTTTGGTTTGATTTGGCCTATTGAAATAGGCTGGCTTCTGCTGTAGCAAAATATATTTCACAGCTGAGAGTTAAATGTTGTTATGCAAAATTATAAGAAGCTGGTTTCCTATGCTCCTAATTTCTATTCTTGAGATTTCTCTCTTGTCACCTCAGTGACAAGATTGTTACTAATAAAACTAAAAGGAACAGAAAAACTCAATGAAAAGTTGACTGGAACTTTGTGGTCACATGTTTAGTGCTTTAGATTAAATGTTAACTGGATCAAATCAGAAGAACCTTAAGCTCAACTATGATTATTCAGGAATTCAGTGTTTATGGCCAAGAATGACTCACATAACATTGTCCTCACCACTAGCAATAGGCCCCACAATGAGTTCAGAACAATATAGGTGATAGCCTTCTGGCATTTGACACTTGCTGGATTTTTCTTCTAGGTATTGCTGTAGGTTTGATACTTCTTACCTTCTTGATTGTTGTTACCTTATGCATGATATCAAAACACAGAGAACGGTAAGTTCAAATGCAAATACATGCTTGACCAATATGCACAAATGGTTTTGGCTTCTTGTCTGAAACTAGACACAGAAGCACAAGTTATGTAAAATAAATACTACAATGTGATAACTAAATGAAGTATCTTGTGCCATACAAAAAGAAGCCCTTTCTGTAGGACTTAAAAGTTATCAAACACTTAGCTTATTTTATTAAATGAGGTTTATTCAGATAGTACATTGTAAAAAAAAAATCTAGAGAACAGGAAAAAATCCCAATGGGAACAACTGCAGATATTTTGGTATATTCCTACCTGATCTTTTTCTTATATATTTTTTCTCTCTTTAAACTGAAATTTTGTCATTTTCATCTTCTGTCTTGATTTTCTTTCATTTAGACTCATGTTCATATTTTTGTGTCTTTAAATCATGTTTTCCTTTTAGTTACTAAATAGCATATTATTCTACTCTATGTATTTATATATGTATTTATGTGTCTTAAGTTGCTTCTAAATTTACATTGATAATATATAAAGATATGAGTAACACCTATGGCTAAACTTTTTTTCCGTAGCCACTTATTTCCTTAGATTTCTAGAATTACTAAGGATAAGTGTGTGCGCATTTAATATACTTAATAATTATTGTTATATGACTAGCCAGAAAGTTCGTTCTTAGTAATAATGTACCTGAATATGTCGTGTTTCTCATCCTTTTTTCCTTCTTCATTAATTTGCCTATTCTTTCATTACAAACCACTTTGTGTTTAATTAATAGCTTTATGTTATTATAATATCTGGTAGGGCAAGAATTCACACTACAATTTTATAGGACTTTTCTCTCTGTTCTCTTCTGTTTGTTCCTAATAGCTTTTCAGCAAGTTACCCAATCATCTAAGTGAAACACTGTATTTTCTACCAATTATTATTATGGTACCTCATTTCTAATGATTATACATTTTTATTTATTTGTTTTTGTCTCATTTTACTGAGCAGAATTTTAAGGAAAATCTTCAATAATATTAGGGAATATTGGCATATTTTAACCTTTATTTTTAATATAAAGCCTGTTGTATTTTATCACTTAAAATTATACTACATCCTTTTTTCTGTGTTACAAAAAGAAGTGTATTTCTAGTCACAAAAGTTGTTTTGTCCTATTTAAAATCACTAAAAAATCTTGTTTCCTTTTTTAAAATATATCTTTTATATCACTATAAATATTTTTATAAGTTTTTAAAATACAAAGGAAATATGCTTATTGTAATGAATTAAACAGTTTATAAAGAAACCGAATGGTCTCTTCCACTGCACAACTGCTTCTGCCTTCAATCCCAACATATTAAGCTGATGGATGTAAGAAATTTGCTTTCATATGTTACTCTATCTAGTATATACATGGATGTCTTTTAAAACATTTGAGCAGTAATGTTAGAGAAACAGAAGTCATGTGAAAAGAGTTAATGACCATGTCTATTCATTATTTTCTTATACAGTAACCGCTGAGTGCCTACTATGTCTTAGCACTATACTAGACTAGAATCACAAAGCCTAGTAGCATGTGGCCTCTGTCATCAAGGAGGTCACAGCCTGGTAAAGGAGGACAAGCATGTCACTAAACAAGTACCATAAAATAATGTTGCCTGGTGGATTATATGATATTTGGTGGGTATGCAAAGCAAATGGTCAGTATTTGGTAGTTTTAATCAGGAAAAGTTTCAAAGTGGAAGAGATGTTTCAGGTGAGACTCCAGAGAGTGTAAACAAGGAGAGAAAGGCATTCCAGACAGAGAAGTTTGAATAAAGGCCCAGAGGCTTGGCTCTCCATCATGTATTGTGAGAACTACATAGCCTATTTGAAATGGCTAGGAAATAGTGTGTGTGTGATGGGGATTGAAGGCAAAAGTGGCATAGCTTTAGGTGGAGGCATGCCATTAAAAAAAAAAAATCTGACACATAAATATTGTAGAAGCTACAGAATCCTGATATGTGTAAAGGATACATTTTTAGCAAAGCATACTGTCAGGTGTTGGCTTTTAAAACATTTAAGCAGTAATGTCAGAGGAATATCATGTGTGCATAGGTTCATGAGTCTTTGTACATGCTAGTGTTAGGGCGGATAATCCAATGAAGTCTTACCAACTCCAGGTAACTCCAGGTGGGGGGATGACCAAGTCATGCCACCTAAAACATGTCACCAAAAAGCTCCAGCCAAATTTCTTTAGCGTGCCAAGTCCCCTGGATCTATCTTTTACCCTGCCACCAGTGCCATCGGATGCCATGGCTCAGTTATATAATGTCTAGCCTAGGCTCAGACATGAAGGGATTGCACTGAAACTATGTACTGAGGGTATCTATGAACCTGGACAGTTTGTTCTAGGCTGGGGGCAAGAGGGTAGGGGCTGCCTAAGGGGTTCCGGCTGTGCTGTACAGTTGTCATATACTTAGAGTGTAGAGTTTACCGGAGTGTGTGCCACAAACCCTGTTTTCTTGAATGACTTCAGGAAAAAGTGTGTTCTATGTCCAAATAAGATTTGGACATACCGCATACTGTATTCTTTTCTTATGGAGATTCACAAACGCCATGAGAATATTTAATAAGAGGTTCTTTGCTATCAAGAGGACAGGATTTCCATAACTTGGTGACATGCTGGATATGGGGAGAAGGAGACACATAGAATGACTCACAGGAAGGCAATGAGGTGGACTCCCTGAGTCACTAAAAGTGGAGAGGGGCAGGTTTGTTGGGGAAGATGAGGAGTTCCGTTCTCACCTGTTACTTTGAAGTACTCACGATTTACGACTTGGAAGAAGGGGCTAGACTCAGGTGGGTGACAGTTAAATCACAGTGGAAGCTGTGGGACCAAAAAGAATGGAATAGATAAAAATTGAGATGAGAACAGACCTCAGATAAATAGTAATGTTCACAGGGTAGAAAGTAAAGGAAGAGAGGCAGGAAGAAAACTAGAAGAGAGTAGTGTCACAGAATTCAAGGAGAAAAGGGTCTCAAGAAAAAAAAAAATAGAGATGTCATTTGCAGGGCCTTCCTCATAGGAAGTCAGAAGATAATTTCAGCCAAGAGTAATCAGAAATGTACATACATGGAAAATGTAATCTCTCTTTCCTTCATGCTACTAAGTTTGCTGTCAGAGAATTGCATGTGTATAAAAATTTGCAAATTTGGGGAATGCCTATAAGTGCAAATAATTGATAATGTTCCAGTCTGATTATTATTGTTTATTAACATGATTATATCATATACTATATTTAAGTGCCTCAACTGATATGAACCAAACATATCTGTTTAACTGGATTCCTAGGTGTCATTCATTTATTTCCATTTGCTAACCCACCTCAATTGATTTTCCAATAATTGGTATAGACATTTGAACTGCCTTAAATGCTTTTTGTAAATGAGATGAGTAATCATTTAAAAATGAATGTCTAGTGACAAAATTCAATATTTTTTAAAGCTGTCCAAATATTTGAAAGGGACTATGCTATTGTTTTCTAGTCATCTAAGATATTTTAACAAAGCTTAAATCTCACATTGACCTAAAAATTACCGTTTTATAATCTTAACATATCTCCTATATGCGGAACTCTTCAATATTGTAGAGAGTGACCTGCTGTCAGTGACCTTAGCAGTATTCTTTCTCTCCCGGTGATTTCGTAATACCTTATTTCAGAGCTCTATGTCATAGTTTAATCACATTTTATTGTCTTTTACTAATTCTGGCAAAGTGGTTTTAGAAGCACAATGAAATCTGTATGCTTTCAAAGAAAGAAAGTAAAAACATTCTCTTGAAACTCGTTGAAAGCTTTTCAGTTGAACTAAAAGATTGGTTCCCAAAAGGGTAAAGTTATGACCATATTCTAAAATAAAAACTTCTTTTCTTTAGTTTGGAAGTTGTAGTTGTTAGTCATTAAGCGTCCTGGATCTAGGGTAAAGCTGCCTCGTGTCAGCCTCTGACTAGGTCACTTACAAGCCTAGAACATTATTATTATTTTTTTTTTATGTTCCTATCCAAAAAGTGGAGTTACAGTGTTTACATTTCATAGGATAAAGACAGTAAAAATGAAATCATCACAGAAAACCAAACACTGCATGTTCTCACTCATAAGTGGGAGTTAAACAATGAGAACATATGGGCACAGGGAGGGGAACATCACACACTAGGGCCTGTCAGGGGATAAGGGGCAAGGAGAGGGATAGCATTAGGAGAAATACCTAATGTAGATGACAGATTGATTGGTGCAGCAAACCACCATGGCACATGTATACCTGTGTAACAAACTTACATATTCTGCACATGTATCCCAGAAGCTAAAGTGTAATTAACAAAAAATAAAATCATCCACAAAAAGTACTTACTACGTGTTGGGAATTATTGAAAGCAAACAACTGCTACGTTGAATCATGGTCAATGAGTAAAGATATTACTTTTTTCTCCCTTCTGTTTAGCAATTATTATACGAATAGAAACCAGAAAGAATCTTTTCATTTAGAAACACGAGAAGTATATTCTATTGATCCATACAATCCAGCGAGCTGATCAGAAGACAAACTGGTGGTATGTAATGAAATGGAAATGTTCTTATTAATTTGCATGTAAAATTTCCTTCAACTTGTATTTATCAATAAGCATAGCACTCATGGTGTGTGTGTGTGTGTGTGTGTGTGTGTGTGTGTGTGTGTGTATGGTTCTTACTATTGCACGTCTTTAGTAGTTGTGCATAGCAATTGTTCATTTACCTACTTCATATTGCCAACTAATGTTCCTAGTTTTTTAAATCTATCCATTCAACAAATATTAAATGAAATAGCAAAACAACTAAGAATAAAATAAATAAGATGATAAGCATTATAAAGAGAAATAATGAAGTAGGCAAGAGGGATAAAGAGAACGGGGTGGTGGCAAGGGAAGTCCTCACTAAGAGAATGGCATTTGAGCAAAGACTCAAGAAAAGTAAAGAGCCAGGGCTGGGCATGGTGGTTCATGCATGTAATCCCAGCACTTTGGGAGGCTGAGGAGGGCAGATCACTTAAGGTCAGGAGTTTGAGACCAGCCTGTCTAACACAGTGAAACCGTGTCTCTACTGAAAATACAAAAGGTAGCCAGGGATGGTGGTGTGCACTTGTGGTCCCAGCTACTGAGGAGGCTGAGGCAGGAGGATCATTTGAGCCTAGGATGTGGAGGTTGCAGTGAGCCAAGACTGTGCCACAGAACCCCAGCCTGGACAACAGAGCAAGACTACCTCTCAAAAAAAAAAAAAAGCCAGCCATGCGGCCATACAGGGGAGGAGCATTCCAGAAAGTAGCCTCTGATACTATGCAGAGAAGAATCTCAAAGTCAGGTGAAGAAAGAATTTTAGGGAGGAGGGAGTGATCAACTCTGTCCAGTGCTGCTGGTAGACCAAGAAAGATGAGTCTTGAAGACTGACCATTGAAATTCAGTAGCATATATATATATGTATACACACACACACATATACACACGTGTGTGTGTGTGTATATGTATATATATATATATTTTTTGAGACAGGGTCTTGTCTCAGATATACATACATATTTAAGATAGAGTCTCGCTCTATCGCCCAGGCAGGAGTACAGTGATGTGATCTTGGCTCACTTCAGCCTCTACCTTCCAGGTTCAAGTGATTCTTACGCCTCGGCCTCTTAAGTAGCTGGGATTATGGTGAGCAGCACAAAGTTTGCTGGTGAACTTGACAAGACAGTTTTGGAAGAGAGGAAGGAGGCAGGAGCCTGACTGGACTGAGCTTAAGAGAAAATGAAAGGAAAGAAATTGCAGCTATCAACTACAGACAACTTTTTCAGGGACTTTTTCTATAAAAAGGAGCAAATAAAGTGCTAGCAAAAGTAAAATGTAAAGTCTACAGAAATATTTTTTAAGATTGGAGAAATAGTAGCTATGCTCTATTTCAACAGGCTGATAGGAATGATCTAGTAGAAAGGGAAAGAGTGATGGCAGGAAAGAGAGAGAAGAATTGCTGGAGCAAGGTCTGGGTAAGCTAGGAGGAACAGGGTCTATTGCTTAAGCAGAGGAGCTGACCTTAGTTGTGTGGGCTTAGTAACAGGAGTGAGGGCAGAATCTGCAGGTGTGGGTGAAAGCAGATTGGGAGCTGTGACAGGGAGTGAATGTGTGGAAGTTCTCTTCTGATGATTTGGTCTTCTCAGTGAATAAAAAGCAAATTGATCAGCTGAGACAGAGGCTGGGAAAGGAGATATGAGAGAGTTAAGAAGAAAAAGGAAGACGTTAAATCATAAACTAAGAATTGAAGACTGAATGATAGGGGGTATAGAAAGGTAGACAGGCAACATGAGATGTGCACCTGAGGTTCCCACGAGAAAATGGGGATGAACATTTGAAGGTTTACTCTGTCCAGGCATTATGCGACGGATTTTCATGCCCTCTTATTTAGCCATACCACTTTGAAAGGTGGGTGCTCTCTCAGGATAATACCAAGATGAAGAAATAACATCCAAGAAGACCTAGGCTAAAAGATTCTCTTGGGCAAGGTCTCAGGACCAGTCACTGGCAAAGGTGGAATACAAGCTCACATCTGACTTTAAACTGCTTTCTCCTACATAATCTATAAAATAAAGATACCACCTCTGTCCTCTTGGAACTTATTTTAATAAGACAGATAAGACCCATACATATCATAGGTAATATTATGTACCATAAACAAGGTATAGAAAATCTGTTATGGCAGTTGAGGAAGAAAAGGTAACTGCTGGTGAGTCATGAAAAGGAAAGATAAATCATGCTAGTGACCTCTAAATCCAAACCAGTGGGGGTACGGAGTACAGCTAGCACATAAACATTTGTTGAATGAACATATGAATGAGAAAGATTATTGCTTTCATTTCTCACTCATTTACTTTAATTCATGTTTATATGAATGTACATAGAATGTAGTTATTTGTTCCAGATCATGTTATATGAAAAAAGACCTTTCAGTAGAATATCTTCTAATAGACTTGATGCTTTGTTGGTTATAACAGTTGTAACTGGTATGTAAAAAGAAGGCTAGCGTTATTTAAACTTTGAGTTGCACTGTTGCTATTCATGCTGCCTCCTAAACAGAAATGATCTATTTTCAGTGTGCCACATTGCTTGGAATTCAATGGAACATTGATTAGGAAGAAACTGCTCTATTATCAGCAAGTCTCTTTATATGGTCTCAAGATCAATGAAATGATTTTGTAAGCTATCACTTCCTATATGCACTTATTTTCAAGAAGAACGTCTTTATGGTAAAGAAGGGAGCCCAATTTCGCTGCCATATGCTCTTCCAGGACTTTCTGAAGCCTCGCTTGTGAGACGCGTGAAGCCAGACCTTGGCTATAAACAGTTACATGGCTCCAAAAGTTTCACCCTTTTTAAGGAAGGCGTAAAAAGAGCTGTCCTGATATCTAGACCCATCTTTTTGTAAACAGCCTACTCAATGTTACTATGTGCTTTTGGTTGTAGTGTGGTTTTAATTATCCAAGTAAATGATGAAGTGTTTCCTGGGGTTATGATGGGTGTACCTTTGTTGGGAAGTATGGTTTTATTTTGATAGTATCTTTATTCTATGGTGTTGTTAACCATTTCATTATTATCCTCACTTGGTTTGAGTTTTTCTCACAATACTGTATATACTTTGCCGTACCATAATCACTCAATGATTCCAATTTGCACAGGTTTTTTTTAAATTTTAAGAATCAAGTTTTAATCCTAAAGATGTGGTGTACAATTCAAGCTTTGGATGTTTCCTTAGAAGTTCTGTGATAAGCTCTACTTGCCTGTAAATTTTCCCTTAATAATGTGAACATTAGCCATTCAAATAAATTGTAATTGTAAAAACATACACACACACAACACTTGCCTTATTTGAAATCTTGAATAATACTCTTAGGGATCTTAGAGTTCATAATTTAACAGTTATTCATTCAGGATCCCATCACTTGGTCATTTTAGCCAAATTTTCAACTCACAAATTCAATTTCCTCACCCTCAAGACTTTCTCTTATATTTGTCCAGCCAATACCTTCCCCGGCTCACTCATCCTCTCCCACCACACCCTAGATATTGATATAGCTGTTAATTTTCTCCGTTCCAACATTTAAACCATTGAGAAAATAAAACCTTGCCCACTGGTGACCACACATTTTACTCTCTCTACCTTTCCCTAGACTAGTTATGTTGTTCAGCATCTTTTTTTATTCCTGTTTTTTAAAATTGTGATTAAAAACACAACATAAAATTTACCATCGTCACCATTTTTAAGAGTACAGTTCAGCAGCGTTAGATTCACATTGTTGTAAAGCAGATCTTCACAACTCTTTTTCATTTATAAAACCAAGACTCTATATCCATTATATAATAACTCTGCATTCCCCCATCCCTTCAGCCCCTGGCAAACACCATTCTGTTTTCTGTTGCGATGAATTTGACTATTCTCAGAACCTCATATAAGTGAAATCACATAGTATATGTCCCTTTGTGACTGACTTATTTCACTTAGCATAATGTCTTCAAGGTTCTTTCACATTGTAGCATGTGTCAGAATTTCTTCTTTTTAAAGTTAATAGTTCATTGTGCATATATGTAATTTTGTTTATACATTTTGTTTATCCATTTATCTGTCAATAGACATTGGGTTGTGTATTCGTTTGTTCTTACATAGAAATACCTGAGACTGAGTAATTTATTGAAAAAAAAGTTTTAATTGGCTCATGATTCCACAGGCTATACAAGAAGCATGATATTTAGCATCTGCTCAGCTTCTGGGGAGGCCCCCAGGAAACTGACAATTATGGCAGAAAGTGAAGGGGGAAGCCAGGCATGTTTTAGATGGCAGAAACAGGAGCAAGGGAGGGAGAGGGGAGGTGCCACACACTAGAACAGCACCAAGGTGATGGTGCTAAACCATTCATGAAGGATCCACCCCTGTGATGCAATCACCTCCCACCAGGTTCCACCTCCAAAAACTGGGGATTACAATTCGATGTGAGATTTGGATGGGAACACAGCATTCTTCTGTGCCCTCCATATTTTTTCAACCTCTGCCTGTTACCCAATTCCAAAATTGCTGCCACATTTTTAGGTATCTTTATAGCAATGACTCACTCCTGGGTACCAATGTTCTGTATTAGTTTCTTCCCACATTGCTATAAAGGAATACCCGAGGCTGGGCAATTTATAAAGAAAGAGTTTTAATTGGCTTATGGTTCCAGGATCTGTACAGGAAGCATGATGCTGACTTCTGTCCACCTTCTGGGGAGGCCTTTGGAAACTCACAACCATGGGGGAAAGCAAAGGGGGAGCAAGGCATCTCATACAGTGGGAGCAGGAGGAAGAGAGAGAGGGGGCAGGTGCTACACACTTTTAAACTACTAGATTTGGTGAGAACTCGCTCCCTATACAGTACCAAGCTAAACCTTTGGTAAGATAGCCGCCTTCATGATCCAATCACCTCCCACTGGCCCCTCTCCACTGCTGGAGATTACAATTTGACATGAGTTTTGGTGAGGAGACAAATCCAAACCATATCAGCTTGCTTCCACCTCTTTACTATTGTGAATAGTGCTGCTGTGAGCATGGGTGTGCAGATACCTTTTCAGACATTGGTTTCAATTCTTTTGGATCCATACTTAGAAGTGGGATGCTCTCCAGCATTTTTTATTCACGTGCAGTCAGCAACACTTTCGTTTCCCCACGTTGTCTGTTCACTCACCTCAAACCATCTACTCTATTCTACATTCATCCTTTCTTCCATTAGGGGATGATGAAAACATCCGGGGGTAATTCAACTTCCTCTCCCCCCGCACCTTCCATTATAACTACATCCACTCACCCTTACCCTCATTTCCGTTTTCCACTTCTCACAGCCTATATCTTTTTCTTCTCATCCCTTTCTGTCTCTTCCGGGACAATCGTTCCTTCAGTTAGACCCTCTCTCATCACTGGCTCCTACGTTCCACCTACAAACCTCCTGAAGCCAAGACCTGCTGAGCTGCATATGATAGAAATCCATCTCACACTGGCTTAAACCAAAAATGAATTTTACTATATCACATGACTGAAAAGGCCAAGGGTGTAGTGGGCTTTTGTCGAAACAGGAATAGTCAAAGCAGGCCTACAGGAATATCTTCTGCTGCTGCTTTACCTTGCTGGCTTCATTCTCTGGAAGAAACTCCCTAAAAACTGGCAAAGTATTTGCTGACAATACGAAGTGCACATCTCAACAGCTTAGAATTCCAGTACAGAGAGTGTCTCTTGTCCAATAAGTCATTCAAAAGTCCCTTCAGTAGCTCTCATTGTCCCAATAGGGTCACATGTACCCAAAGGAACTAATAACTAGGAGTAGGACAGTGAAATAAACAGAAGGCAAGGCCTGAGTTGCCTCCCAGCCTTGGAGATGGGGGTAGGGTTGGTCTACCTCAGTGGTTTTCAGGTGGGATGATTTTGCCCTCCCAAGGACATTTGGCAGTGTCTAGAGACATTTTTGGTTACTGTTTGGTAGAAAACTCCCACCCCTCCATCTTAACTCCCGCATCTGGGAGGCCGCCTACAGACACCAGTCTGCCTGGTAACACTGGGCAGCCAATCACAGCCCAGCCTTACACCAGTCTGCCTGGTAACACTGGGCAGCCAATCACAGCTCAGCCTTAGCCCGCCAAGACTGGGCCAATCACCTT